>OMKP01007876.1:1984-15271 GCA_900302375.1 Bathygadus melanobranchus
CCATCTCTTAACCTCATCCAGATTCCAAGCCCCTCCCCCCACCATTAAACATCTCAATATAGAGAATTGGTGTTTGAAACAGTCTGAGGCGTAGTTGTAAATAGTTGTGCTGTAAATATACAGAAAACACATGCTGTGTGGTGGTGTTAGTGGGGGAGGTTGCGATCATTAAAGCCATTGGCCCGATCGTACACATGCATGCATTAGTCTACGCTCTTTAATGAATAGTCTTTGGAAGCAACCTCTGAAGACCATGGGTAGCGGTGTTCAACTCCATCATTTGAAATTCATCAAAGCTACTCACCCAAAGCTACTCACCCATGTAAACGCTTCCTTAATGAATTCCATAATGACACTCTGTAATTCCTTCCTCCATTAATGATCAATCCTTGGACACATTAATTTCTTGTTTAAAATCTGCTTTTAATTACCCTTCGGTATTAAGGTGCCCGATGCCACCCGTAGAGGTATAAAATAGTTTGTTAGAGAGCAGGGTAAATTTAACATACAAGCTACATTGTGTTGATTCAAACATTTAAATAATCATCCCACATTGAGGGTGGTGACAACTTCTCTCTTCCTAAGCAGCGATGTGCCTGAGTAGGGCCTGCCTCCCCTCTACCTGTGGGCCAGTGCTTCCCATCCCATCTTCTCATTAGATGGCTTCGGAGGTGAAACCCCGGAGACTCAGAAAATCATTACAGCAAAAAGGAGTAAAGCGGATCTGCTCACTAACAAATCTGAACGGATCGCACTCCAGCGGATACTTTAGCCCTGCTTGCCTTCTGAATTCTTGTATAACATTTGTTTTGATGTTTCTGGGCATGAGAAGCGTGGCGTCACATAAAGAAACATTTCTTATCAAGCCCGGACTGAAACTTTATACAAGAAGGAAGAGGGGGAAAAAAAGTACGGAGACCATGGGGAGAGGTGCTACTATTTCTGTCTGAAAAGCAAAGAAAGGGGGGCGGGGGGTATCATTCTAATGCAAATGTCAATGCCCTGTCTGCTGTTTGTGGCAGGAAATGTAATTAGCAGTTGTGTAGCCAAGATACAAACCAGGTAGAATGTAAAGAATGCCCAATGATGACACAGAGGCAAAAAAAGCATTTCATTTAATAACAAGTTTTAACCTGTTGCGCCTGTCTGCAAGGGCTAACTAGGAGCAGCGTTTTTGTGTACAAGGAGATGTTGTTTTTGTGTACCCTAGCAACACAAGCCCACAAGGATTTCCAAACGCTTTCTGCCCAAGCTAACTTGACGTGAGAAGACATGGTGAAATCAAGTGGACAATTAACGTTAAAACATTTCCCTCTCGTCCGAGTCGTGCTAAAATGTTTTCACAACATATGAAATGGATTTGGCGTAGAAATCCTTGTACAAATAAATTAAATATAAAAACGTGTGCACAGTGCCATTAGTAATTGCCACTTAACAAGCCCCACAAGGCATTCTCTGCTCCATTCATCTGCTCTGCACTGTGATTTTCTGACACAGCTTTGACTAGTGACTGCAGTCCTGTTCATATCAGACACTGGAATCTAACAGTCAGGCTTAATGGGTGCTACATGCAATTACATGTCGACTTAGTAAGTAGTAAACAACAAGGAAAGGGGACAGGGCTGATGAGACCTTCTATATTTGTGGTGGCATTGGATCGAAAATCTCCTCAGGGCAGCGATGGGCCTCATCAAGAAGAGCTAAATTCAGAACACACACACACACACACACACACTAAAAGCTGTGTCAGGTCAGCCTCTGCCCAAAAGGACCGCCGCAGCTGTCCATTTGAGAGCTCTGTACACACCAGTCCATTTAACACTTAAAATGGCATACGGGTGCTTGTGGACATTTCTAAACACAAGCACCCAGGCGGTTGTTTTTCACAAGGAAGACAAGGAGAGGAAACCAGGCCTGAATCCATAGCTTGAGACCCAGTGGAATACAGGCCACTGTGGCATGAACTAGTATAGAGGAAGCAACGCAGGACACTCATCATCCGTTACCGGCCGTTCCCTGTAGTTACACAATTTGTAAACCACAAAAGGCTATATCATTTTTTTTATAGATTGATATTTAATACAGAGTGGTGTTAGAATTGTCGTAACTCTCTACCACCATCTCTTCATCTTTTGTGGCCTTTGATAATCCTTCCCCAGAATGTCTTCCAAGAAGACATGAAAACACGAAAATTAAAATCTACTTTCTTCTGTACCTTCTTTCCTCGGACTCGGTGCAAGTTAGGCGAGGGGTTGTACAAAGCTCAAGGGTGGTCATTAATTCATTATGAATTAATTATTTGCTTGGTGGAAAGTAAGTGACGAGTTGGAATTCCTTCTCAAACACAGCGTACGTGTTGCAGCAAATATGGATTCACTTCTTGCGTGAAATACTTGCTCCATCTGGTTTAACTGTATTGATGGTGGGCGGCTGTACCGTTTTACCCTCCATGCCACACTAAACTCCACATCCATCTCTACTCAGCAGCTTATATGAGTGTCTGAGATTGACGAACCGCCATAGCACCACCTAGCTGCAACGTAACTTATTATTCCGTTGGTAAATAAACGCTATCAAACTTTGACATGTATTTCTTCCCAGAACGTATCCCCCCCATGTTCTGTATTTTATCAAGGAATACAAAGTTTTATATTGGAGAGCTGAAAGCGTTCATGTAAATCGCGCAGCCTGTTTAACTGATGAACGTGTGGTAAATACTTTTTTAAGTCATTGGTTTCCACCCTAGTGTTGGAGTTTTATTTTTGTTTTTCCCAAGGTGTTGTCTGCATCAATGTGGAAACGCACACGTGGATTTAAATAAGCAGCTACATAACGTTTCCCGAAGTGAAAGTGATCAGCCCGGGTTCCAGCTCATAGTCCGAGCCCTCCACTGTCGTTAGCAGACATTAGCCAGTGAGCCACCTGCTCGGAATAAACACACAAAAACCAGCCCAAAGCCACTCCAGAGGAGTCCGAGGAGGTTGCAACTCGACACGGGAGCGCTAAACAGTTAAATAGACGTGAGTCTACGGCGAACAGTACCGCTAGCCCATCTCCGGTTCAGTTTAGTTAGCATTAGCTAGCAACCTGTAGCTTGACAGGCAGACTATTCATCGGGTTGGGATGAGAGTGGACGCGCTTCACTATATACACTAACACAGTACAAGTCCGACCAAACTACAACTAACACCACTCATCACTCAAAACGATGACATAAAACTAAATCGTTACTTGAATAAGTTCTTTCCAAATGTATGCAATAGGTTACGAATGTCAACGCGAAATAATTTGTAATAATAACAATAATAATAATAACAATGCTTGTGTCGGTTGGGCAAAATGGGAGAGGAAAAAAAAGACGTTGGGTTTTATGCGACCAGAAAGTCTTAGTTGTTCTTGGTGGAAATAAACGGCAGTAAATCAGGACATAAATTGGCATCAACCCATCACATTTAACTGCAATCTACTCCACTACGATCTTTAAATGTCTAAATTCTGTAAAGATATAGTCACCTTGCCTTGTGAAAAGTTCTGCCCTCGCTGCACTCTCTCCCTTCTCTCACTCGTTGACTCGCAGTTGCTGCTGCTGCTGTTGCTGAGTGTTGCGCCCGTTGGCAAGTAACTGTCTCCACGGCTACAATCACTATGGCGAGATGGGGTCTCGAAGCAACAGTTGCTACCCTTTGCCGAATACGTCAGTGGCCAGCAATACGGGAGGGGGAGGTGTTAAGAGAAATGAAACCCCGCCCTGGCTGCATTAACAAGTAAAACAGCTAGATGGCGATCTTACCACAGAATTAGTTGATTTCAGACCGTTTCAGACTTGTCATATTCTAAATAATATTAATAATAACAACAATAATTATTATATTATTAATAATATTTATAATAATAATAATAATAATAATAATTGTTATTATCGTTGTTGTTATTGTTATAATAATAACGTTGCATTCATAATGAAATAAAAAAGATCCCTCGGAAGTTATATAAATGTAATATTGCAATATTAGATATATTGTATGTCTTGTTTTGAAATGGGCCATATATTTAAATATGTATTTCAGTTAATATACTTTTGTCGTGTGTTCTATCACCAGGGCTATTTTTATATGAAGAGAACAGCTGAATGCATGAAATGCCATTACATGTCAAATGTGAAATTCTCATTACACAGAAAATCCAGAGATCTTAAAACAACAATTGAATAGGCCTATCAGATATTTACAATAGAAATGCATTTAAAGATAATGCAGCAATTCCAAATCATTCGTGAACAATTGCTTATGGCATTCGCAGGTGTGTGTCGTGGAAGATAAATGTCTTATCCCATTATTTGACGTTTTAATATCCTCTTTATGAAACAACACACTAAACAGAGAGGTAGCTATGAGTTGGATGGAGAAGGAATAAACCCAAAATGTAAATAATCCAAGCTGTGCTGTCTGCATTCGTAACGTGGGCCTTTTTGCATACTACTGTATCAGTGGGATGTTTATTCAATGCTTTACTTTATTGTTTGATACTGGTCTCGCTCATGGTCTAGCTGTCGATAGTTAGTTGCAGAGAAACGTTGCGAAACCAGAGATTCTCTGCAAAAAAAACATTCTCTCTTTACAGAGACTTCTCTACCACTGCATGATTCTCATGTAGGAGTAAAGACTTGTAATCACACATTGGAATCCACGCATCAATCCAGGTTACTGAGGGGATGATTTTTAAGAATTAACTTGCTGTCACGTGATTTAGAAAAAGGGTTTATTGGTTTAAATAAATGTAAATGTAAATAAAACAATTAAAAGGTAAAATTAATAAAAACCTTTTTTTAAATTGAAACCAATAAAACAGACTGCTGATGTTGTCTACATCCAGGTACTCTTGGAGATTTTGTGGATTTTATTTACATTTTAAAAACTATGGTACGACAAATGTGACAATATGAAATACATACTTGAATAATTAACTAAAATGTGAAATTGAAGCTTAAATAAATAAATCCAAAACAGAGTATAGCATGTATTATTTCCACATGTAGGCCTATTTAATTGTTTCTATATTTACTTATGTCTACATTCATACATTACAAACACCTTTACAAACCATTCCAGACATTGTACATTACATTTACTATCAATCAATGTGGTATTGCTTCGTTTGCAGGCTCTGCGTCACAAAATAACATATATAGCCTAGTACTTCTCAAGACATTGAAACAAACACATGCAATAGGCTACAGGTATCTCTTGATCACTATGTCTATATGTATCATTCCATGCAATATAATGCCACAAATAGGGCAGCGAGTAATGGATGTCACTGACCGGCAGTTACCCCATGTGATGATGTCACCTGAGAGTACATCAGCAGGAACCATGAGGGCAGAGAACAGAGACCTAGCAGTACAGCTCATACCGCATGCATGTATAATGTGTAGGTGCATGTTTGCCTTTGTATATTTTTGTTTTCCTTTTCTCCTTCCTTGTCCGTCCATTCAGTTAAAGTTAAGCATGGGCGGTATCATAGTATAACACACACAGCAGTGTCAATGGCTGGCTCTACCAGTTGAGCCAGACAGGAACACATGATTCAATACGAATGAAGAGCACTGTAAGAGGCTCACTCAGATGGTTACAATTCCACACGCTTTCAAAATGAAGTTCGACACGAAGTGTCCCGCCAGCATAGGCCTACATATCACGAGCATAATTAATAATAACAGCAATGCTATTGTAGTACTCCCTTTTCATGTTAAATGTACACTTAAGGATCTTGAACTTTTGAACTACATCCTGTTGCAAACAAAACTAACCACAAGCCAAAGCTAACCACTGCAAGCACCTCCTGCTATTATAAGAACCGTGTTGCCGTCCGTGCCAAGTTAAAACTACCTGTGCAGGGTTTTCTAGTTGAAGACCCAAGTTGCCTTAGTGTCATGTCTTGTCCTCCTTTTTGACCGCCGAAGATAGCGGTAGGACTCAGATTTGAGAAGATTTCCGATGCATAAGCTAATTGCAGTTAATTGCAATTACTTCTAATAAGATCGATCTTATGGCATATACCGTTTTTAAGATTGTTTTTAAGATCACCAATTTATTATTGAGCATCATCTCGGTTGCTAAATGTAGCCTTTTAATGATTATGTATAACTATATAATTATATTAAAGCGTTATAACTATGTTTTGTCTACCATTTGATCAGTAGCGCGTATACCAATCTCAAGTAGCCTATTAACCAATGAAAGAACTGCTGCAATTTATCTTAAAATAGCCTCGGCCTACTAATTATTTTCTTGTCCTATAGTAACCCCTGTGCAGTATACTTGCATGCTGCGTCGTGTGTTGTTATTACGCACCCATCACATTGTAGTGGAGGGATGGAGCGGGCAGTGCAGAGGTGCTCAGCTCTTTTTACATCAGCGCCCCCTCAGGGGTAACCTTGGCATGGCTATTTTTGTTATTTTAAAGCTAATGTATTGTTTTAGAGTAGACTTACAGGTGAAGTGCATGAACTACAATTCAAACTGGATTCATTAAATAAAGTATACATTAAAAGTGATTCATGAACAAGAACAGAACAAGACAACACACTAAACAGAGAGGTAGCTATGAGTTGGATGGAGAAGGAATAAACCCAAAATGTAAATAATCCAAGCTGTACTGTCTGCATTCGTAACGTGGGCCTTTTTGCATACTACTGTATCAGTGGGATGTTTATTCAATGCTTTACTTTATTGTTTGATACTGGTCTCGCTCATGGTCTAGCTGTCGATAGTTAGTTGCAGAGAAACGTTGCGAAACGAGAGATTCTCTGCAAAAAAAACATCGTAGCCAACCTACCTGTTTTCAACAAAATTACAATATTACCTAATTATTTCATAAAAACTCAAACCAACTGATTGTTCTTAAATCCATTTTATTTTTAATTTAAATCAGATTAGCTCCTCCAGAACATGGTATGGAGCTAATGCTATGGGCGGAATGACAAGCTAAAACAGCCAATAAGAAGATAGAAATATGTCCAATTAGGCCCTAATGTTGGGATTTCTTTTTGTGTGCGATACTTCTTCCTTGCTAACTTATAGAGTGTGATATTGAGGAATAACTCCACTTCACTATCAGTCCACACCCCGCCAGCGCTTTACATTGCCTCATATTCACTCATTCATACACCAACGGTGGTGTCAGCCAGCTCGTCGGGAGCAGTTGTGGTTAGGTCTTGCTCAGTGACAATTAGCTAGGCGGAGCCGGGGATTGAACCAGCAACCTTCCAGTTGCCAGACAACCGTATCTACCTCATGAGCTAGTGCCGCCCTGTCTATGATGTCCTTCCCAGTCCGCCCAGCCTGCACTGCTAGAACTTGGTCGAAACACCAGTGCACTCCCTTTGCCAGAGTAAGGGGACCCTTGAGCACATATTGAGCTGCTGTCCAAAGGTTATGGGGGGAGGCCGATACCGCTGGCAGCACGACCAGATCCTCAAGATCATTGCAGAGACCATCTGCAGTGCCATCACCAGCTGTCAGAGGTCAAAACCCACAAACTCGTCTAACCATGTCTTTATGGACCTCGCTTTGTGCACAGGGGCACAATCATGCTGGAACAGCAAAGGGCCTTCCCCAAACTGTTGCCACAAAGTTGGAAGCACCCAATTGGCTAAGATGTCTTTGGAACCTTTAGCATTAAGAGTACCCTTCACTGGAATTAAGGGGCCTAGCCCAAACTCCCTTCTCACAGCCCCAGACCATTATCCCTTCTCCACCAAATTTTACAGTAGGCACTATGCATTCCGGAAGGTAGCGTTCTCCTGGCATCCGCCAAACCCAGATTCGTCCAACGGACTGCCGGATAGTGAAGCGTGATTCATCACTCCAAAGAACACGTTTCCACTGCTCCAGAGTCCAGTTGCAGCATCCTTTACACCACTCCAGTCGACGCTTGGCATTGCCCATGGTGATGTGAGGCTTGTGTGCAGCTGCTTGGCCATGGAAACCCATTCCGTGAAGCTCCCCGACGCACAGTTCTTGTGCTGATGGTGCTTCCAGAGGTACTTTGGTACTCTAGTGAGTGATGCAACAGATGATAGGCGATTTTTACGTGCTACGCGCTTCAGCACTCGTTTGCCCCCGCTCTGTGAATTTGCGTGGTCTACCACTTTGTGGCCGAGCTGTTGTTGCTCCTAGGTGCTTCCATTTCACAATAATAGCACTTACAGTTGACCGGGGCAGATCTAGTAGGGCGGAAATTTCTCAAACTGACTTGTGGCAAAGGTGGCATCCTATGACAGTGCCACGTTTAAAGTCACTGAGCTCTTTACGACCCATTCTGAATTGTAAATGTTTGTCTGTGGAGAGTTCATGGAAATTTGCTGGATTTTATGCACCTGTTATATTATATATATATAATTAGAAGGGGTGTCCACTGACTTTTGGCCATATAGTGTAGATACTCTGAAACAAAAAATGTTGCCATTCCATACATTCTGATTTAACATATCCGGTTAATCTGGAAATCCAGCTTCTTGAAAGAGGGCGAGGCAGCAAAGGTTAGGAATGACTTGCCCTTTTAGGACAAAACATTTGACTCAAACCGGGGAACCGGTTTGCGCCCATGTCCATCCCGCGAACGGCCACTGGGGGGCAATACCGCCCCCGTCGAGAAACCCCAGAGAAGGGGAACAGCACGTAGTATCTGCCGAAAAGCGCGTGGCTGGGCTCCACCCGTGTAGGCTCGTTTGGCTTGTATGGCCTTATATGGAGGATGGACCTGTGGTGTGAGCACGTTCAACCAATCGGGTCGCTTTGGAATTTGTGCGTGTGCGTGTGCGTGCGCGTGCATTTGTGTGTGTGTGAGAGAGAGAGAGAGAGCGAGCGGGTGATGCTGGGTGGGGCTTCAGAGGAGGAACCAGACAAACCAGCCGGGGACTTGAAAATGAATGACGTTCCTCAGCTGTAGACGTTAGCGTATTTATTTCCTAGCTGCTGGCCGAATCCATAGTAGTGCTTGGACAGAAATAAGGCAGAACAGAAAACGTTCAATACACGGGACAAGAAAAACCCCAAGACTTTACAACGATGCAATGTAAGTACATGATTATATATAAAGATGTATAGAGTTGAAACACTGGTGGCTTTGGACAGAATCCGTCACGGCGTGGACGCTGGATTCTAGTTAATACTTCTTTCTTATATCAATTACACGTCTGCTCAAAGCATATTTAGATTTAATGGATTATATTGTAACAGTCTAGTACTCCAATATAGTATCATATTGTGTGTATTATAACCATTTGAGTCAGTGCCCCATCAGGAGTATGTTGCAGCCGGTTTTTGATGACTAGGGTGGAGCCGCTACAGACGTAGATGACAAAAGTGAAGGTTAATGTGTGGTGAAGCTCCATTTCTATCTATAGCAGAACCAGGTGGAGCAGGGGAAAGTCGTTATAATAGCTCTACAAGTAGCATAGACTAAAAAGCATCACAAAGCTGTGTTACTCGTTTTGAGCAGACGCGGCACCATCTCTGGAAGATGGACACTTTCGTATAACCTAATTCTTCTATTTTTTTGACAGCACAGAAATGGGTTTAGGTAGCCGTCTGCGGTTGATTGATAGATGGATGACGAGAGACACACTCCGACAAATGAAACTATTCAAGGGATTAGCGCAGTTTTGAGGTATTAACATTTTGGGGTGTGGTGATACTGTGATGGGGAAAAGGAGGAAAGCACTCACTTAATCCATAACAGATGCCCGATTTGGCAGTGGGATGGGTGGGGGGAGGGAGGGATGGTGGAGGCAGTGGGAGTCTTATTATTCCTAATTTTAAAACACACCATAATAATAATATTACCACTGAGCTGTAATAGCAGCCTTCCAAAGTTGCTCATCTTCTGTTGATGTCATGAGCTCAGTCAGTGGACATTTGCTGCTGCATTTTTGGACCGCATAGGCCTACACCTCATCAGCCAATTCATGTGATGCGAGGTACCAGGCTACCACTGGACTGCACCATGGGAGACTATATGCCGGATGGAAGGCAGGAAAAGCAGCTTACCGGTTTCTCTGAGCAGGAAGCCGTGCTTACAGACGTCATTTTGAGAGACTTGATGATGAGCAAAAATCGTCCTTGCGCCAGATAGTCCTTGTCAGCGCAAATGGAACAATACAACAGTCAGATATGCACCGAGCACTAGTAGGATTTTAGATATTGATGAGAATTCACTTGGGTTTATTCCACCAGATGTGATTTGAATTCACTGTAATTATATTCTAATTGTGCTGTACCGTCAGCGATATATTGTTGTCTAACCCCTCTTTCGACAAATGTGTTACTTACTCTGACGACATCGCTTGCTGTACCTGCTTCAATCATATGTGATGATAAGCACAGCATAGCCCATCTAGGAGCTATATATGTTCATACCGTATGCCACAGTGTTGTGTTTTTAATACAGCGATGGAGGCCTTGTATTGATCAGCAGCGACGCTTGGGTGAAAAGGGGCCTTCACAATGTAAACATAAATCAGAGCCAGGCCAGGGTGGCCGTGGTCATGTGGTCTCGCCGGTCTCACGTGACCTAATCTCCAGAACAGACAGTTCTGTCCGAGTGCTCAGAAGAACAGTATGAAGAGAGCTGGAGCAAGATGTGTCAAGTGTGTTTTGTAGGACAGGAATAGTCATCCCCCCCCCCACCACCCAAACCTTTTGCCCCAAAGCTACCTCAGAAACATCCATGCAAGCTGCACCATCTCTCGTGGTGAGACCAACTTGAGACATTTCTGGTCCACGTGAGTCCTACATGCTTGGTAGCGCTCGCCCCTCACCCGAAACTCTGTCCTCCGGCGACCTTCTCAGCCCTTCTTGCTTGTGGGCCGGCCGAGGCCTTGGAGAGCACACACAGCGGTGTATGACTCCCTTGGTGTGACTGATTGCATCTGCTTGGTGGGAGGAAATGCAAGGCTAAAAATGGCTGCCTTGCTTGCGATGTGCGTTAAGGTGGGAATCCACCGACCACCAAACTCACTTTCTCATACCACACTGCGTGTTTTAACAGTGTTTCAATGGGTTAAAACAAAAAAGGCAAAGAAATGTGATCCAAGTGACTTGGACTGTGGAGTGGGTGTCATGCGTGGTGGTCGTTTGAGTGTCTCAGAAACCGATCTCCAGCTTCATGCACAACAAGCTCTAGTAGAGTTCACAGAGAATGGTGCGAGAATAACAAACTATGCCATAGAGCATCTTTGTACACGCCACGTCAAACCTGAAGTGCGTTTGCCGACCACGTGTATGCCTTTGCTGTCATGCTATCATGTCAACACGGACCAGGATCTCCGTGGAAGGTCCCAGCACCTTGTTCAATCCATACCATCTATAATTCAGGCTGCTCTGCAGGGTCTGGCCAGGTATTACAAAGTATTAAGGGCCCACTGAGTGTAATCTTTTAATTTGCAGGGAAATTACAGTTTGTCTTATTTCCTCTGTCGCAATAAAGTCCATGTTTTGGAAAGTACATAGTTTCCTTTCCCCTCAGCCGGTTGTCCTGGCTGGTGAGCCGTGATAGGCTATTGCCACAATGGGCGGACAAGGACGCTGCCTGGTATGTGTTTTCAGCCCCTTTTAGATAAACAGTCTGACAGCAACCATGGCCTGTGTCTTTATGGAAGGTGGGGGGACATGTATGTGCTAACAAACGTGAGTTGTGGGGGGGGGGTTGTGTGGTGTAAGCTAGTGGTTTTGTGATAATCTTTTTAGTGCTGCTGACTAAGAATGCACAGTGCGTACGTGTTTCTTGTGCACAAATGGAAGGACTCTGTGTCCTGTTGGTTTCGAACACGTTGCTCCGATAAGGGCAATAGCATTTATAACAAGAAAGAGGTGGATAATATGTTCTGTTCTTGTTTGTTAATGTACTGATTAATTACTATTACGTCATGGGAGAAAGGGAGGTCAGCAACAATGGGGTTTTCCCTCCCAACAGATTGCTGTGTGCGCACTAAAACTCCCAAGAAGAAGCACGGATGTGCTGTATTTAGCCTGGTCCTAACCCCGTGACCCGCGGCCAGCAGCACCCTGTTGTCAGTCCTGTGAGCGCTAGAAGCGTTTGCCGATCACGTGATGATGGGGTTGGCAACGGAGCGCCAAGAGCAGGTGCCTGACTTATTGCCGCTGGTGCTGACTGTATTTGGCAAGGCATCGTTTCCTTACACGCTGACGCCTGCCTGCGTTCAAGCCGTTTTATCTATACATATCACTGTATTCTTGGTGACACACACACACTCGTCGTGGCCGTGGTCATATTGTCTTCGTTCTGTATTCGGTAAGTGATTGTGCCTGTGGGTTTGTGTTAGTTGCCTTGTTTTAAAGGGGAGCTGATTCTCAACCGGCTTTGTACCATTTCAATGTGGGCGGTTTATGTAAAAGAACACTGTTTACCTTTCCTCCATGTTGCCTGCACTCAGATCTCCTCGCTACTTCTTACCCCAACCCATCATTAACTCCATCAAATGACTGAGTCGGGGTAAGACTTTGACATCTGCGCTGAGCTGCGCCCCCCCCCCAGAGACAGAGCGCATCGGCAACAACCGCAGCCGTTTTTCACACTATGTCTCCTAATGCGGCCGGATAGAGATAGAAGATGGAAGATAGAAGTTGTCCTTTAACAGCAGGTGTGATATTTCCCCCCACCCCAACCCTCATACAGTGACGGTGTGCGAGCCCACCGACGTGTCTGCGTGCGCAGAGATGGACCCGGTCGGACAGGCGGGCCGGCCCTCCGGTAAGACGGGGGACTCCCCGGCCTCGCTGGATGACGTCACGACGGACACCGCCAAGTATGAGACGCTCACGCGCGACACACAACGCACGCGCACACGGCACACATTATGTTGAAATGTTGGGTTTCAAGTAACACACGACCCTGGGTGAGGGTTGAATGGAAGCTGTGTGCGGGCATGAGGGAAGACTGCTTCTCTGTGCATGTCTGTGATTCCATCTCGGTCACAGCCTGTTACGTTTTCAGTCTCGAGACAATCTAGTCAGTGTTAAGAGAGTGCGCGCTTTAGTTTACTTTGTCTGGAATGTAAGTTCTGTGTAAAGGACTGCCAGAAACAAAGGAATGCTGCTCTGATTGCAATATGCTTGGAGACTGATATATATATGTATATATATGTGTGTGTGTGTGTGTGTGTGTGTGTGTTTCTGCCTGTAGTGAATCCTCAGAGGAGGAATCAGCAGGGGAAAGAGAAGAACAGATAAGAGATGACAAAGACATTGTCATCACCACTTCCAG
>OMKP01007912.1:1953-15170 GCA_900302375.1 Bathygadus melanobranchus
GGCGTTTGTTGAGTGGTGTCACGGCAACCACTGGCGACCGGTGGCCTTTACGAGGCTTGCGCTCGTGAAGTATAAAGTGTTTTGGTTGTTTAAGTTAAATGACCCAAAGCTAACCTCACCATAAAACGCCACATACTATGGTAACAGTTTTCCCAGGGATATGACGGTGAATGTAAATATAAGACTGTTTTATGAATAAGATTTAAATAACTTCAGGCCAAAGAAACGTCCAGTGGTGTGCTCTACCTCCGCCTCCATGGCTAGCTGGTACGCTATCTTCAGCTCCCCGAGGTGCAGGGCCAGCTCAAAGCGGTGCTCTGGGTCCGTGGAGACGGCCAGGGCCTGCTGCTTGAAGCCCTACGCACGGACAAAAAAAACAAACACACCTTTAAAAAAAATAAAAATGATTCAACCACGAAATACTAACTCACCTCTACTGGTGCACTTAGACGGGGGTTGACGTTGTGTTTTGAAGTGTTTAGTGGATCTTTGTGAACAGATGTTTCAGCTTGGATATCCAATGAACATATATACAAGTGTGCTGTATATATTGTGAGTATATATGGTATGTGTTATACTGTAATTGATTATAACAACAATGCTATTATCCATACTCCTAAACCAAATAAGAAGTCTCATCTCTGCTCATCTCTGCTCACCTGTTTCTCCAGGAAGTGGGCGACGCGGGTCCTCTGCTCCTTGGGGATCGTGGGTAGGACCTTGTCGGCCATGCCAAAGTCCCTCCTCATCACGGCGGTCTGGTACTCCAGGACGGAGACCAGCAGGGAGTAGCTGACGATGTTCAGTTCCTTGTCACCCAGGTAGAGGCGGTCATCCTTGGGGATGTAACCCAGGAGGTACATGGTCCTGCCGGAGGAGGTTAATCATACAATCAGCAAAAAACCAGCATAGAGAACCTCCCTGTGTCTTGGAGGTACTGCATAAAGAATGCCGTTGGCACTGCAGACGCCTACTGTTTATGCCAGGTTGATAAATTGTTGATGTTAAGATGGTTAATGTTTGGCTTGTGTCCAAATGCTTCGACTCTGGCTTCCATCCCTAAAAGCGTGTGAGGCTACAATAGAGACAGCCTTACTCTTTTTAATCCAACAATAATATTATTGATACACAACTATGTATCCAGCACTGTGAACAATATATAGTCATAGTAGTACAGTAGCCTATAAATCATAGTCATAACCGTTGGGGGGTATAAAACACCTTTTCTATAACCACCACGGCAGGAATGAGGAGCTGTAGAGAAACAATTCACCAGATCCCCCCCCTCTCTCACAACTCTTAACAACGAGTATCTGTACCTGTCCAAGTGAGCGATAGTGACAATCTCTCCTCCCACGAAATAGTTGAGTCTGTTGACAGAGCTGGTGTAGATGAAGCAGTCTCCAACCCAGAGGCCCGTCTTCACTATCTCCTGGATTTCTCCTTGGACCTTCATAAAAAAAGACCAGTCAGGAAGGGTTAGAATGGCCAGCTATGAACATAAGGAGAATAAAGATGATCATTTCTGATAATACATATGAGATGAATAAATATGGTCTCATACATAAATACATATTTACATAGATTTTTGCATATGTAGTTAGTAGTGCCCTTTTATCCACTGCGTGGATGGCTTATATTGTTCAGAATAGTAATAAAGACATTTTACAACAAAAGTCATTTCTGCAGTGAGAAAGTTAAACATAGCATGGAACTGAAGTGATGACTGCAGTGAAAATGTACACAGCACAGGTTTAACCTCAACCACATTGACCTTACAGAGTGCTATTTACATAAATAAGCCAGAAAAAACACACACACAGACGAATGTGCACACTGACCTCGAAAGCGTCTTCAATGCCGTCCTCTGTGACTCCCTCGTTGGACTCCTGGGAAGCAGCGACCTTGTCTGCCATGTAGCGCAGGATGAAGAAAGACTCCTCTGTAGCGATGCACACCAGCTCCCCGGAGTCCGACCAGAAGATCTGCACCGGGCACAGGGTCGAGAGAGAGAGAGAGGGGGGGGGAGAGAGAGAGAGACGCACCACAGGGAGAGGGAGGAGAGTGGTGTGGAGATATGTTCACAACTTGGTTTAGTATTGCTTGGTTTAGGATTGAAGTACAAGACGAGACCGATGTATCTCTCATAAAAACAAATAACAGGTCATCCCACAGTTACTTTGGCAATCATTAAGCGAGAAGCTGCATACACTTAAAACTAGGAAGTGTTTCCATCGACTTTACCCGAGGAGAAGTCTTACGTGTTTGGGCTGGATCTCAATGCGACGGATGAGCTCTGTGTTCTCCCAGTCGTAGAAGGCCAGGCCGTTCACCGACCGCACCCCAAGCAGGAAACCTCCATAGATGCCTGCGGGGAAATTAAACAAGCAATGTATATGTTTATCGGCCAAAGCTGAATGGCAACAAACATCTTGTCACCATTTTATACATCCATTTAGATTACCTTCGGCGCCAAAGTCTGGCTTGAAAGACTTCTTCTCCTTGAAATTCTTGAAGATTTTGACGATGCTGTTGCTTTCTCTGATTGCATATCTGTATATTGTGAAAGAGCAACGGGGAGGTTTTTTGACAAGTGTTTGGTTCATATCGGCGTCAGATGGTTCATGACCGCGCTCCTGAAGGAGAAAGATGACGCGTCCAAGTGTACTCACTCAGAGGAGTCGTGCGCCCACACAAACTCCTGCGCGGAGCCGAAACTCTTGTTCCTCAGGGCCATCGCTGTGTAGATGATGTACTCTCCGTCGCCACACACCACCACGAACCTAAGGTCACAGATCACACACGCAGAACAGTAACCATTACTTGTAAGATTAGTAATGGTAAGATTCAGGGCTGCGTATCATCTCGATTCCCAATCACAAGGCCCCTCAATTTGATTTGATTCCCAATTCGATTCGATTCAATATCAACTCAGTTAGGGATATTTCAGTGACAATGCCAATTTTGCTTGGATATGAAAGTGATTCTCAGATAACTAATATTGTAAATTGTACAAGGAACCTGGTGCATTATTAAAAATATGAATGTTTACATTAAGAATTGACCCCAAAGCAGTTACATTACTGTCCAATACACTACAGCAGTCAACACAATAGGGCTGAACTGGACCAAAACATATTATTTGAGTATTATATTCCATAAAATAAGAGATGCAAATATAATCAAATATTAATTGAGTATTATATTCCAGAAAATAAGAGATTCAAAATATCATCAAATATTAATTGCAAAATACAATTAAAATGTGTGTGTGTGTGTGTGTGTGCGTGCGTGCGCGCGTCCCTCTCTTTACCTTCCGTTGGGGTTGTGCTGGATGGTCTGGGGGTAGATCTCACAGCTGCCCATGTCTTTGACAGCCAGAGGCAGCCTCTCTCCGTCCTTGATCTCCGTGTCCCCCATGGCCTTCAGGTTGGCCTGCTGCACCTCGCTGTGCTTGGCCCAGATGATCTTGCCGTTGGCGTCCATGGACATGGCCGGCTCCTCGCGACCCAGCTGGCGTGGAGAGACGGGAAATATTTGATCAGAGACTCTAGTTGTAGATGCTGCAACAGCTCTAGTACCTTTGTATAATTTAGTTGTTTGCTTACAGAAATATCAGTCGATTTTCTGCTATCATAAATACATATTAATCGAGTCATTTTTGAGTGATTGGTTACATATTGTTCTTTATCAACGCTATAAAATTGCCGACAGAATGCAGTAGACCGCAATTTTTATTACTACAATAAATTAACTCTACGCAAACAGCTACAGAGCCTTTGAAGCCCGAAGACAGTTCCCAGCTCCAGTAAGATAAAAGACACCGACAGCACACACACACACACATCATCGTTAAGTGCGGCAGACAGGATAGCCTCTCGAACCGAATACTACTCTCAAAATGCCGAGCCCTTTCCCTCACGCAGGTACAAAAGGTTAGTCGATATGACGTCAACGTGACATTTTCGGGGGGGAAAACCCTGCTCTTCCCTCGGCTCACCTTGATGATGATGCTGCCTTCGTCATAACCCAGAGCCACGTTGTTGGAGCCCCTGAGGCCACACACGCACCACACCCGCTCCATGCCGTAGTTCAGGGTGCTCTCCAGCCGGTAGGTGCTGGAGTGCCAGATTCGCACCGTACCTGGCCAAGGCAAAAAAACAAGTCGTGATGAGTAACTACTTAACTTGTGTTTGGTAAAGAAAGAAAAAAATGCCTCCAAAAAGATTGATGTGTGTGCGTGCGTGTCTGTGTGTTCCTCACCGTCCTCCGACCCTGTGATGATGATGGGCAGCTCTGGATGGAAGCTGACGCAGGAGACATTCTGTGCATGGCCTTCCAGGGTCTGGACACACGTCTTGTTCTGAAAAAAACCCCAAAAATGAAAAATGGCTATTACTGCATTGCATAGTTATATTCTTCTGAATAGTATTCATATCACAGTTCCTTCCTCAACACTTATAGTTGAACAAGGGGAGGGTGCTCCTACCTGGTAGTCCCAGATCTTGACCAGGCGATCGTCGGCCCCTGATATGAGGTAGGGCTTGTCCCCCCCGCTGTAATAGTCAATGCAATTCACCCCCTTCTCGTGGCCCTCCAGGGTGAAGTTGGGCGACGAGGAGCCTAGCTGCCACACCTGGTGGTAAGACGACAGAGGAGGACGGTTTAGATTGTTGAGCCTTTTACGTTAGATGATGGTGAATCCTAATGTATAGGTGTAATGTATAGCCCACTTTACAATAAGGGACTACTTTATGTTGCAGTAATACATCCATTGCAGGTGTTATTAGGTGTGCATTGATCTGTAAGTTTGGATTCAACAAGTAAAGCACCATAAAAGTGAATCCCCTTCTCCTGTGTTTTTATTACTAATGTCGTCGCGTTATAAGGCCACAAAGACAGCAATAGGCAACAGCAATCACACAAGACATAGGAAAGCAACACGACTGCAACAAGGGCCCCACACGAGTCAGAACAACGGGGTTCAGATGAAGACAGTGCGTACCTTAATGGTCCTGTCCAGGGACGCGCTGGCAAACTGGTTGTTGTCTTTGGGGTTGATGACGATCTGCATGACGTAGTGAGTGTGCCCCTCGAACACCTGGCTGCACGACCACTTCTTGTCCCAGTCCCACAGCTTGATCAACATGTCATCTACACACAAACACATACATGCAAATTAATGCTTTCTAAACCAGTTGTGGCTAGTATAAAGTGGTGTATAAAATATGAAGTCTGGGTAAACAATAGACTAGATTTGATAGAATAATGGCAAAACATGGCCGTGAAATGCACTGGTACAATTATTTCTGCAGTGCTGCTTCATTACCAGGCCAAACATCCCTTACGTTACTGTTACCAGTTATTACCCCAACTTGGTCAACAAAAGGGAGAGATGAGTTTTCTACGTACCACTGCTGGTGAGGATGTATGGCTGGGTGGGGTGCACAGCGATGCAGCGGATGTAGTCGGAGTGGGCTTCGAACATGTGCACCCGCTCCAAGGTGTTGTAGTTGAACACACGGATCTGCATGTCATCCTGCAGGTGACGGGAGCCAGGAAGAAACGTTAGGCGGACCACACGCCATATTGCCATTTCAGAATCAATTGAAAGAGAAAGACAGGATTTTAAAAAGATAACGTCAGAATAATAATATAATAACATAATATTGATGCAGTAACATATTAGCAATTGTGGTAAAAAAAAAAGACAAACATACTGAGGAAATTCCTATTTAGTTTTATGCCTTCATTTAAATGAGAAAACATAGCAAACCTACTAAGAAGGGGTAGCACTTACTGCTCCGGTGATGACCCAGTTCTTCCTGGCCACAAACTTGGAGGCTCTTACAGGGAGATCACACACCTCAAATGTCTTCACTAGAGTCTACAAACAGAAGGCAAGACCTTGTGAAGTGGACGGACACATAATAGTAGTATAGTCATTAGACTATTTCAATAATGAATAATGAAGTTGACCGTTGTTGTAGCTAACATTATATTGTAGTCTTACTATTATCCAAAGGGAGAAACTGTATTTGTTTTGTCTGAACAAATAGGACTTTCTCTGCTCTAGAAAGTCGGATATTGTTGTTTTATAACGAGAGTATAAGCATACTCATTACACATTGGGAAATACGATGGTGTGCGTTGACCCTCGTCAATTAGATTACAAGCAAGTGCATGTGGTACGGTTACCCATGGAAAAAGTCAACATGCCATTTTACGATCGTACCTGTGTTTCGTGGTTCCACACACAGACGCTGCCATTGTACAGACTGGCCAGCATCCATGGCTCGGTCGGGTGAAGGTCCACACTTTTAACTCGGTCCGACCTGGCCGTTAGCTTCCTCTTGATGTCTAGCCTCAGAGGCTAAAAGATACACAAGTACGTCCATCATTTGCTTCATCAACAATGGATGTTGGTCTGGACGCAGTCGCTCAGTTACTGAACTGCTAATGAACTAATAAACACATCGTCCAACAGTTGAGGACGTTGCTTTAGATGTAAATGTTTTTCAGACATAAGGTTTGTCATGACTGTCAAACGGCTAACTGCTCATTCAACGAGTTTAGGTATATGCATTAGCATGCCATCGTTAGCTTGCTGAATGTATTCAATAGATATACTAGTAACATACACTGATTTGACCTCATCACATCCCATTGATAACAGTTTCGAAAGTTAAAATATATAGATATAGATCGCAGTTCTCCCACTTCTTAGAACACTTGCAACAAGCTAATACCACGTAGCTTGATGCTAGGCTTTCTAAAACGATACACCACTGATACAATGACAGGCGCTATCAGACAACTGGAAAACATAATCCAAATATACAAAATCTTACCATCTTTTATCCCCTCGTTGTCGGTATAAGATTAGTATGTATAGTGAATATTAGAGAGGCAGAGGTACCGATTTTGCGACCAGTGGACACAGCACTGATACTGACGTGGAACTTCCTTGGTCTCAATCTCGCGAGAGTTGCGTACTGAAAATGGTGACGTGCCACACCGAAACATTCAAGACTGTATTGGCCAAAGGGCCGAACAGTGGGTCTACATCGAATACATTGAAATGTATTATTATTATTATTATTATTATTATTATTATTATTATTATTATTATTATTATTATTATACACTCAATAGCTGCCACACACATCATACGTCAGTCTGTGTTAGTGTTCTTTTTGTTATTTTGACATAAAGAAGCTATATTGTTGAAAAATGGAGGGCCCAATTGGGCTAGTTACTGTGTCTTACTGGCTACTGTAAATATTATTATATTGCACTTATTGTTGGATGTTTTATGTAAGGACTCAAGTCTTATCCTGCTTATATGTATATTAAAATGCAGGCCTAATAAAAAGGTATGCTAATGTGTCCAAGATAACAGTTTATGCGGTATAACTGTTGCCTTAAACACAATTATAACTACATCATGTAATAATTTGTTATACCCCAGAATAAGTCTTTAATAACGTCTTGTATTTCCTATTCTGCTTCAGCGCCCATTGCACCCCTAGCCCTTCTAGAAATTGGAATCGCTTAAATGATATTTCTCAATGTTATTTTTTCTCCCACTGGGGATTTTTGGGGCAATTTTCTAGTCTGAGTGTTTTGGGTTGTAGAGCTTGTCAAATCAATTTTTTTTAAATTAGTTTTTGTAGTTGTGGCCTTCTATTCAGTTAATCTGCAATCAATGAGTCTGCAGTTTTCAAAGTATTTTAATAACAATTGTTTTTAATAACAATTGTTTTAATAACAATATAATAACAACCAAACTATGGAGCATGGTCTGTCATTACAATGTACCCTGGTATTTAACATTAACAGCTTGTCTGTAACAAAAATGTGTTTGTAACATGTACGTAACAATAATGGAGGCGTTGGCACATGAGCGGATGAAAACGTGTCTTTTATTCTTTCCGCTGGAAGACTTGAACAGAAACTACATCCTCACATGTTAACTCCTGTGGGGAAGAGAGAGAAACAAGTTAACTGGTGCTTACATCCAAGAGACCAGAAACAGCGTCTCACCAACATTGATTTCATTCCCTTTCCCTTCTTATATCCTAATAACCGACCAGGTATAGCTTGTCTCCTTCGATCCAGTGCTTCCAACCACGGTTAGCCTTCTCTCCCTTCTGGGTGCAGACCAGCTTGTCCCCATCCCAGGTCACCAGACTCTGGAAGGCAAGTGAGAGATGTCACGACCGGGAGACATAATGCTCACCATGGGCAACGGGCAACTGAGTTCCAGTGGTCCAATGAAAGTACGGGATCAGATGAGCGTCATGCGTCCTCCCTGCAGTTGATTGGTTATAGAGAGTGTGATATATGTAAACATAATTTCATCAAGTATTTTCTTCACAAGTAGGGCCACAAAGCACTGCAAATATTTACTCCAAACAACCAAATTCATTTTCTGACTGACATGACATTGGGTTTTAATCTATTTGTCATCACTCAACCTTTCATTGCCAAAGCCAATCATTATAGCTGGTTATTAGATCTTGCAACTATCTTTTCTTCTTCTGCTGATACAGCAAACGTTTAAATATTGTATTTGTCAATTAAAAGATGGTTTTATCCGAAGCAAGATATCAGAGGTTAAGAGGCCTCTTGTTCAAGGATGGCTGCAGGTTAAACTACGGAAATTGGGGATCAAACTCTGTACCTTTCGGCTACAGAAGCCACTGTCCATAGCCCGTAATCACAGTTACAGTCTCAAAGGACAGGCCATATTTCCCCTCCTAACTCTAGCCCCACAAAGAACAAGGAAATACTCCCTTCATTAGCAACAGAAGAGGAAACCTTGAGACGATGCAGGGCTGAGCAACCTACCTTGACGTGTCTGTTGTCCAGTCCTTTGGTGAACTCGTCAAACTCCACCCCTACTGTGAAGGAATGCTCATAGTTCCGGAAGGTGCTCAGTGTTTTGAAGTCAAATGAGTCTCCATGCTGGGTTACCACTTTCGTCTGCGACAAGGAGATGGCGATTTTCCTTGTAGCAAAATCAATATCTATAAAAAAACCCCACCAGGACAGTGAGAGTGGAATGTTGTTATGAAATGTAGGATGGCAAATACATATTACATTTTTTATTGATTATAACGGAGGTCTTCTGCTTTTTCAATAGTGAATCGCTGTGAATATCAAATCTATGTGAGGTACAGATATAAGTACTTCAAATGATGAATATCTTTACGATGATGCGAAGATTAATATATTTAAATGACCCATTTAAATGATATTACCGACTAAGTCTTGTGAAAGGTTAGCGTTGTGGAGTGGACAGATAGCTAGTGATAAGAGCAGCGGTGTCATGTTTGAGATCAAGGGGCATCGTACAGTATGATACGTTGCCCAATGACCTGCAGTTACCGCTCAACACGGCTACATTCCCATTTCAATTCAAGGCCTTATGTCCAAGAAAGAGGCAATGCTCTTCATCTTTTGTGTTCATTTTCTTGGGTCAATATGCTAATAGACGTATTGTGAACAAATATAATCCAAAGATGATTATGTAATAATTATTAATTATAGATAATTATGCACCTTAGTAACCTTGGATTTGTGTATTCAAATGTAGGATAAAATGACCCAGTTTAAGTGCTTGTGTATAAGTATTCCCTTCTTAGTAAACACCACACAAAGTGGAATTACAATCCACAAATATCAAACGATCAAATGATGAACAAAAAGAGAGAAACCATGCAGTGGAATGTATTTCATCACATCAACGCCATCACACAAAACGTCACATGAAATCAAAGGCATCTTACTTAAGGCTTTCAGGTATTCCTCAAACTGGTCATTGGTCTCCAGTATCCATTTTCCATTGAAGTCCACAGGCATGGTGGAGGCTCAAGGCAAGCAGGGTTTATGTAGACTTTAGACAGCACACACACACTCAGAGAGGCACAGAGAGAGAGAGGGGCTGTGTGCTGTGTGTTCCTATCTCTTTATGTGAGTTGAACGGGCATTGGGGCTAAAGCTATTGATAAGCTAGTTTATAGTTCTGGGAGGGGATGGAGGGGGATTGGCAGTTGTTTTGGAGAGGGGGGGATGGTCAGTTGTATATACTAGGACAGATCTTTTCATAGTAATTGTGGGAGATGACTGAGGGAATTGTAGTGGTGATCAATCTAAACACGCGTGTTTAGACAGCGTGGATCCTCCACACACACACACAGTGTGTGTGTGTGTGTGTGTGTGCGTGTGTGTGTGTGTGTGTGTGTGTGTGTGTGTGCTCAGACATGCAGGTACACTCACACAAAAACAGTAACTCTGAACTGAACGACATTTGATATTTACGTAGACATCTGCATCTTTTCGTATTTGGGCATGAGCTGTTTTATAATCTGTAAAAAATATAGAGATTTTCTTTTCCCTGTTACTTGTATTTATTCAGCTTAAACACTAAACCACAATATGTGAACTTTGAGCATTTAGGTAAATGCAGCTCAACCATTTTTGTAGTGCATAGTCAACATATATTCAACAAGGGCTTATAGATTATTTTGGATAATTCGGAGAGTTGGAGGGTTACGAATAGAATAGATAAATCCATTTTTGGCTGCTTTACAGTGAAATGTGGGCTCCTCAAATCCCCGACTTGGGCATACCAAGGGTATTCTCAGTTGCCAAGTGTTGATGTGGGAAAAGCGTCTAACCCTGGACTGCTGACCTTTCAGGCCGAGGGACAATAGAGTTCAGCTGCATTCTCCATGTCACTGGATGTCACCATTATCAGCTCACAGGCTCAACTTCCTAAAATAAGCCCAGCCATTTTCCAATAGCATTTTTTATTTCATGACAGAACCACAACAGTAGCTCAAAAATCGATTTTGGGCTAAAGGGACATTCTCAAACCAGTGATGTGTTTAGATGTTTATAGTCTATTGATTGATTATTAATGGCACCATCACAAAGGGATTGGGTAAATATATATAAATGTATATATATACATCGATGACACTTTTTCTCCCCAACTTTAGTTCACATCTTCGAAGAGATCAAGTGTCTTTATAAAGTTAAAGAAGTCCTGGTCACTATAGCTATCTACAACAACAACAACAACAACCAATCAGAGAACACATCGGTTTCTTCATCTACCCTCCTCGCTTCCTCATTGGTCATGTCCACATCTTGTCATCAGTCTATCAGAGGAACTTGTCTTCATGCCTATAACTATTCCTAACTAGTGTTCAAATCAATCTCACATTTCATCACAGGAGCTACTTTTGTCTAAATTAAATGGCTGTGGCTGAAGTGAATATATTACAATGAATATAATATGGGGGATACACGTGTGGTAGGATGCATAACTGAAGAGGAGAGTACTGTTGTGGTAGGTTATATCTGGCGATGTGTCTCTGCAAGGGCCCCTCTGATCCAACAGGCGCCATTTTGGTTCCTGGGCGGAGCTGTTTTAGGTCTTCTTGAACACCTGCTTGGCCACTGCTCCACCTGCTCTCAGCTCCTATGGGGGAAACCATACAATAAAACAAAACATCCACCATCCTATCATGACTATTTTCCTACTACAAAGGTAATAGAGTAGTAGACTCAAGAGCAGTTAGAGATCTGGTCAGCAGGGAACACCCATTTTAATTTCATTCAGCCCTCGTATAATATTCATTTCATCAATGAAAGCTAGCAGAAACAAACGTTTCGTTCTGTTTGCGCTTGCTTGTTCTAGAGAACATAGATCTACATCACAGAGGTGTAACAGGAGGGGTGAACACCGGTGTATTTCACAGCATTAATTACAGGCACTGACACGTCTATAGGGCCGTAATTAACGGAATGAGCCTCACCTGTTTTCGCCCCTCTGTCGCAGGGCTTTGCATTCACTACGATGGTCTTCGCTGCCTTTGCGGAGTTGCATAACCCGCAATTCATGTCCCAGCCAGCAGAAGCTGCTGTTGCTCTATATACAAGAGTGCTCTAAACCCACCTTGCTTCACGCTAATAATTAACGTTACGGCTGCTGATTAAGAACATCTGTTGGTATCACTTAAACTAAATACCCCGGCAGGTTTTTAACAAACTTTGCTTTGATAGCAGTAATCATACAGGAGGAGTTTTGATCATTCCAAGGTAATGAAATGGTAATGCTCTAATTGTAGCTGTGAGGGCTTTTTAAATGCTAATGCCTTCATTACAGAGCACACTGTGAACTTGACAGAAGAGGGGAGGCAGCGCTACTTCTCTTCTGAAATTAGATATGCAGTCAAGTCAAGATAATGGTACGACAAACACTGATTAAGAAGAGAAAAACATTACTCATCAAGATAAACACATTCTTTGGTTATTTCAATTGAGAAAAAAGTGAATTTGGATGTATGGTATGAGAGTTGTTCTCCATTTAGTGGGATGTTACAATTTCTTTCCCCACACAAACACACACACACACACACACACACACACAAAAGGTCTGGAGTGTTTGTTGCTTTGTCGTTGATACAGAAAAACATGATTCTTACCAGATGGAGCTCATCACCAACCACCCAATGTGTCCAGCCGCGGCCCTCGATCTCTCCCTTCTGCACACACACCAGCCGGTCCCCATCCCAGGAGATGGTGGTCTGAGAACACAGCACCACACACCTGCTTAAGACGTGCCCTACTGGGCCGCTGCCGGCCGACGCGCGGAGCGATAGAACTGAGCGGCAGAGAAGTCTGTACTCCGCTTCTTCTCGTCTAATCCTGTGATGTGGCCGTGATGGAAGGTGCCGATTAAAGGGGATTCGTGGGATTTTCATGCCTTTTTCCACCTGAGATTGGCTAAATCCACTGTTTAGCAACACGCCGTGGAGATTACCCGCATGCACAAGCAATCACATACAAGCTGACAGACACAGACGTGTACGCATACACACACACACACACACACACACACACACACACACTGTGTAAACCCACAAATGCACTCATCCACCCCTGGCCGTGGTCCTCCTTCCAATCAGTCTATTTCATCAGGAAAGAGTAATTCCTCTCCTGCTGTGTGTGCACATGTGTGTGCATGCATGTGCGTTTGTGTGTATGTGTGTGTGTGTGTGTGTGTGTGTGTGTGTGTGTGTGTGTGTGGTGCCTGTGAACTCTGATCCAGCGTGTCTTTGTCCTCCTTAGTGGTGAACCAGGCCTGGCTGACGGGAGAGACGTCGTCGCTCGTCTTCTGCTGAGGAGAAAGAGATTCTGCA
>OMKP01007927.1:2109-22781 GCA_900302375.1 Bathygadus melanobranchus
CCAAGAAAACAAATGCATACCAAAACAGTCTTCATTCACAACAAGCTATGCATTTATTACGTAACATTAAAATAAATCCTTTACATATAGTTCACTCATTGTATTATCAATACAAGGCATTGTAACTAATTGCAAAGGAGGTGCAATGAAGGAATTAGCTTTAAAGAAGAATGTTAAAAAGAATGTAAACACATTTAGTGACCTTACGTGATGTATGAAGCGCAAGTAAAACCTTTACATACAATAACTCAGGAGAGCTCCTGGTGGTCTCGAGTATTGGAAAGCACAGGACAGCACACTGAAAATGCAAGGGGAAACAAAAAAGGAAAGGCACCCATCCCACACAAAATTCCCACCCGCCATTTACCAATACAGCGACAACCACATTACTGCCAACATCACAATAACCAACTATAATGACCGTCAATACAAGTGGATGCACAACTGCCTCAAGACATTTAAATACCACAGGCCTGAACGGGAAGGCATTCCTCCTTAGTAGACGTGGACATCAGGGTCCGCATTGTGCGGGGTTGGACAAAACTATCTGCAAGAGTCACAAATAAGCAGTCCCACCCCAAGAACCCCCAAATGCAACTTTAAAATATTGGACATTCAAATGCCATTAGAAAAATGTTACCGATCGAGGAAACCATTGCGTTCCTGCTATACATGGACGTCTATTTGATATTCATGGAGCCACTATGCTGCGAGGAGAACTGGCCACCCGAACACGGTGCTGTTCACCTGGGAGAATTTGCCGCCTTTGGATCATTAGCACTGCCTTACACGAGGCTGTGAAAGCTAGGAAGAGATGGATTAAGCCCCCCACCCACCCCAACAGCAAACCCACATGAGGAACCCAGTGAACAATGAGGGGACTATACTTGCACTTAAAATAGTTTAATCAATTGGCAGATATTTGCAGCACCAAATACCTTCCTACATCCCTTTTAACGCTGCGGATTCACCCGATCCCATCCTCTGCTCGTGCTATATGCTACTACGGCAAGCCCACGGTTTTGATTAGAGGCGGCTAGGGAGGGTTCTTTCGATGGTCCGCTT
The DNA here is from genome assembly GCA_900302375.1 of Bathygadus melanobranchus. Taxonomy (NCBI): domain Eukaryota; kingdom Metazoa; phylum Chordata; class Actinopteri; order Gadiformes; family Macrouridae; genus Bathygadus; species Bathygadus melanobranchus. Next base: position 3,175 of record OMKP01007927.1, read on the forward strand.
TAGGAGTAGGCCTGTGAAAAGAAAAACTCGACATACGTTTGACCCACCCCCTCCCCCATGATACAACTGCAAACAATGACTACCAACGTCAAATGTTGACTAGTGTATACCAAATATTACCATATGCTATAACACAACTTTTAAATTATGTATAGGATTGGTACATCCACAAGTACATTTCATGCACCCAACTCACTGCTCAATTTAACTGGTAGACGCTGCTCTGTACAGAACGATGGGTCGTCACTGAAGGGTTGTCGTACACACACGTCAAAGCCGCCGCACGGGAGACCATCCACTCTCACACTCCAATGCAGATAACGTCTTGGGGGCGTCCTATTAAACGAGACTCCCTCTCCTTCTGGCGGAGGAACTACATCTGACCACACGGGGTTGGGAAGTCCTTAAGCTGGTCGTCTCGCCAGCATACTACCGCGGCACTCATCACAGCAGACACCACACTCAACGTCAGCGTACAACGGGAGGAGCGACTGGGGTACAAAACACTTTACACGCCTTGCCTGAAAAAGGAAGAGAAAGCTGTGCGAGAAATTGTGTTCCAAAACCAAAAAGATAATTGGATAATAAAACTGGATAATGAGGAATCAGATACCTATACCAAAACATACAAACCCAACGCTTTATCTAGGGCCGTGAAGCTAGTTGTGTTCTGTTCTGTCCCACCCTGCTCTCTGGCTGGCTCTCAACACTGGCTGGCTTGATCTGGGACAACAGCTCCATCGGTGGCCATTCTGCGCTGCTACCCTGCCCTGAGGCTCTGGCACCCTCTGGTGTACACCCGGCTGCTGCGTGGATCCCTCTCTCCTGCCCTGGCTTGTGCCCCTCCTGGTCCTGCCTGGCTCGTGCCCCTCCTGGTCCTGCCTGGTTCGTGCCCCTCCTGGTCCTGCCTGGTTCGTGCCCCTCCTGGTCCTGCCTGGCTCGTGCCCCTCCTGGTCCTGCCGCTTCCTACCGCTTCGCTGGTCCTGGGATCTTCAAATAACTAAGTCCATCTTTCCTCAAAATAACTCAGTCCTTTTCTCCATCAGGAAACAATAAAAATCAAAAATCAAAGTCTTCTGTCTTCGCTAAGTTGATGAAAAAAAATAATGAAATGAAAATAAAGCCCATGCAATTTCTGGACGTGAGCTCTCCATTAACTTGATTCTTGAATGTACCACTGGCATTTCCTTTGAATGCTATCTGGCTTCAGCAAAACACACTTCTTAAAATGAGCTTTTACTGCTTTCCATGTATAGCTTCTCATAGAGAACGCACAAATCTGAATACGTTAAGCCGTAAAGTGACTTGTAACGGCACTCATCTCGCCAAAAATGCAACAACCCTCATTTCTAGTAAAAATAAAAAATAAAATCGTCGGATGACATAGATCACCGATAACACGACTTTATGTATTCTATGTCACCGGTTACATTTCGTAGCATTGTAACAGATCTAAGCGACTGGTTGCTAAATGCTGTTCTACCATTATGGCCAGTATCACGCTTCCAAGTACGGCAGTGTACTACGTCACGGTGGACGCCATGATAAGCTATCTTTACATACAAGAAAAACCATTGACAACTCAGAATAATACAAAATACTCATCTTCTATCGATATGAACTCAAAGTTGAGCCCCCTGGTTAAGTTCTTTTAGTGCGCTATTTTAGGCATTCTGGTAGTTAGGCCGCCCTGTTTGGACTTGCTAGCATTATACGCATTACCACAGCCAAGACACTCCTTAACAATGAAGAACAATCTGATAACAAAAACAATCGTACAAAAGAATATAGCTAAAGGGTAGGTTTAGGGATATCTGTGTACAACCTTTCGACAGAACCTATAAGATGACTGCGTGGTATCTATGTAGCCGTTTGAAAATCCTACAAAAACCCGACTAAAAAGAACTGAAAGACGTATACAATAAAGTCAGCTCTTTGAAACATCTATAAGGATCTCTCGGATTTCAAAACTATTTTAAACCCTAAACAAACAACAGTTTCCCTACACCACTACATACCACCTCGAGCCACGTCTGTGCAGTCTGGTTTAAAATGGCGCAAGCGACTGCCGTTATATCATGGGTGGCAGGGCGCACCTTGCATGGGGTATGCATCCGATATGAAAAATAGTCCCACATTGCGAAAATGATTATCAATTTATTCGACTTATGATAGCTTCACCGACATATCAATACAGGCGATCAAATAAATTATGAAGCACTTAATTTATGGTTGTATATATCGGAGATCAACAACCAATATTTTGCCTTTTTTCTAATAACAGCATATCTACTTCCACAGCAGCGTTCGTGCTATCGATACCACATGACATATTCAGCCCCATTCATGTAGCGTGTCGCCAAATCACATATATGAACAGTAACGTAGTAGTTGTTGTATTTTTAACATTTAAAAATAGTTGACGTCACTTTTACCGTTAGGCGCATTGATATCGTGTAGACTCTCCTCTAGAAACCGGATAAAACCAGAACTAGGCTGTGGATTGCTGGATCTACTTGTCCCTTTACTGCAATGCTGTATTTTTGTTCGATTCAGAGTACAATAGAAAACGGCTTACTCATAACTTTCTTCAGAATTCATTTAGTGATTGATCGTGTAAACAATGTATTGTTCTGACATTTACCATTAGAGTTTAAAACAACTCAAATAAAAGGAAAGTCCCTGTAAAGCCTTCGTTACAATTAAGATACGTTACAGAGGCGTTCTTTGTTGCAGAAAGATAAACTTGCCAACTTGGGCATGGTCGAAACTGGAATAAAACAATCGAGATAACAATCGTAATAGATCAATCGAGTGGAAAGTTACTAGGAAGAAAATGTGTACTTTGGTTGGCCAGAAGAGGGAGTATGGTATGATTCTCCTTTCCCTGCCTACTCGTCTTTCTCTTGCTTAAAACTCTACAGTTCATGTTATGTTATGTTCCTATCGTTATACTGTACACTTTATATCACAATCTTAACGCAACATTCACGAGGAATACCCAATCAGAAGAACGTAGAGATTGCTCAACAGTATCACGCACGTAGACAGGTTTCTAGGCGACGTCATAGCAGATGTGCGCGCGCAACCAGGGGGAAGAACGCCTAGACAAGAGACAAACGTTAAGATGACAAGGACAAGAGGAGGCTTGATGTAGGCTAAGTGTCATCGCCGGCCATATCTGGCCAAATACCCATCCCCTCCCATATTATCTATATAACTAGAGGATTTGATGATGTCCATATCTATTATTTTTCATTAAGATAATTATATCGATTATATAGAATCTATAAATGCACTTTATGCCTAATATGGGAGGGGATGGGATCTGACAAAAATACTTTTTGAATGTATCGCAATAATATCCAAGGTAAAACGTACTATCGACATAGTGTCATGGGATAGTATAGGCTACAACCATCGAGACAAAATTATGAATGTCAAACTGTCAAACATGCTATGTTTGACTGTTTAAAACTGGATAGCTGTCTTGTACTCATAGAAAAATGCTAGATTGTAATATTAGAGCAACTGTTACTTTGACATATTATTGTCATGATCATCGTTGATGTTGTCAAGAAGTTACATGGACAGGTTGATGACCAATGCACAACTAAACCATGAAAGCCATGTTCATAAATCAGAACGTTTTTCGTTAGCCAGTTATCTAAAGCTAGCCTTCTATCATGTCTTTGAATTACAAGAGTGCAAACCCTCATTTCATTTATCTTCAAGTCTGATGTTAGGATGACACTATCAAACAAACATTAGCTTGGCACTAGCTCAGGAGGTAGAGACGGTTGTATGGCTGTTGCCTTGCATGGTTGGCTCGGTGTATGAATGGGTGAATGTGAGGCAATGTAAAGCGCTTTGGATAAAAGCGCTATATAAATAATCCATTTACCATTTACATTAGCTATGCTTTAGGCTTTACAAGGAAAAATGCAATACAATATTAAATAAATAACAGATGTAAATGTAAATACCATTTATACATTGATTACAATACTGTAGTAGCTAATAGTGATCACAGGTGTTCATGGTAACAATACAGTGTATTGCCACGTGTGCAATGTGCATCCAACCATGTATTGCAGGAAAACAACCAACATGCCATTGATTTTAGCAGGCTTGTTTTGACATGTAGCCTCTTATGCAACCCCATCTGCATATTGATCAGCAACTGGGTGCTGAGTGATCTATTGATAGGATAGAATTGATCCCTTTTGTCACTGTGAACATGTCAGCGGATGTATTTTCATACCATAGGAGACTAAAGAGGTGAAGAACTAAACTTCAATCATCAATCTAATCTAATTACATCATGATTGAGATAACCTACATTTTGATTCAGACATGGAGTAAGCAGTTAGCCCAATGTTGCTGAAAATGTGCATTTCAGTAAATTTACATTTACATTTAGAGCATTTCCCTGATTTGATTTGATCCCTGAGAACAGGTCTGGTTCCTGATGTGTTTAAAAGAAATACAAATGTTCTTATAAATAAGAACATATGTTATACTCAGACTTGGACCCTAAATGGTAGACAGAAACCTATATAAAACACAATTTAAGTCAAAAAGTTGAAAAAAAGGAGCACCTCAAAAGCATGAATTAATTTGTTTCATTTACCATTTTTTTATACCAGGTAATTTGAGGCTGCAGCCTTTCCCAGCGGAAAATTAGCCTAACCATAATGTCTTGGTGGTGGAAGGTAACCAGAGTGCCTGGAGGAATTCCACACAAAAACAGAATGTAATCCACACAGAGAGTCAGGACATTGTGATCATGGCTGGGGTATGATACGGGAACTCTGTGTTAAGAACAATCATTTACTATTTGAAGATAATAATGTGAGTTAACCATATCTAACATATACATAGCCTATGTGTGTGTGTGTGTGTGTGTGTCAAAAGCACAGGGTGAAGCAAATAGCATACACCAGCACAATACCATCAGGTTACACCACTGCTGGTATCAGTAAGTAAAACAGAATGTTAATGATCCACTTTTCCACAACGCCCTGGTCGATTTTTTGTGCTGTAGCTTCCATCCGGCTCAATGAGAGCCCCTGTTACATCAGGCGTGATGCGACAAATCAGGCCAAAGAGGCAATCATAATATATATGTATTTGTTGCCGACCATCCCAATACTCTGCAGGCAGACACTGGAAGAGACAGACTGACTGTCAATGCATGCAGGCATTATGTGAGTCAGATCGCTATGATTGAAAAATTTGAGGCCCATTAGGTAAGTGATATTTTATTCCATTATTGTGTATTCTGCCACCCAACATGGTGTTCCTGATCATAGAATGACTTCCCAAATCACTAGACCATGAGTCTAATTGTTATTATCTCTGGGACAGATCAGCACAGACGAGGTGGCAACAAACCAGGCAGACAATAGGATCACATAGGCATCCAGATGGACCTGTACTTGGCAGATCAGCATCTTCAATCAATCACTGTATGGTCAACCCAACCAGGCCGGAATTGCTAGACATCCTGCCCCTTGGGAAGAGACAGGTGATGGAGAAGTTTTTCACACCTGTTTACCGCCCTCCCACTCAGGACGAGATAAAGCTGCGGAAGCACGAGAACCATCATCCTTACCTGCATGACCATCCACAACACCATCATCATCCTCATCCTGCCTATCACAGCCAAGATGACGAGTCACAGAGGTAGGTTTTGGTTTTCTTTCCCGAACTAGGTGTCAGTGTTCACACATAATGAAATGACACCCAGAGAACATTTTGCAGAAACTATACATTTTGGATTAATGACTTGACAACACATCCTATATATTGTAAAATTAAAACTTTAGTATTGTTAAGGCTATTTTTTGGGCTCATTGTTGTTACTTGTGTTTCAGCTACACAAAGTTAGATGGAAACGACAAAAACACAGACGATGACAGCCAGGCATACCACCACCAACACCCCCACCACTGCCATCGACAAGCATACCATCTCCATGACAACCTCCCCTATGACCGCCATCAGCCTGGGCATCCCCAGCGCCATCATGACCCGCCTCAGGAGAGCGAGATACGCAACCAGCAGAAAACAACGGTCACACTTTCCAGAGCTTCCTCCTCCCTCTCGTCCTCCTCCTCTTCCTCATTGTTCTCCTCCTCCTCCTGGCACACGGAGCCTCACGCTGGTGACCCCTTCCCCACCTGTCCCACCCAGCGGCCGCAGCACTCCCTCTCTTGCTCCAACATTCTGGAGGTCCGCACAGGATTCCGGGAGGATGACGGCGAACCAATCGTCTTTGCTACCGTCAAACGCGGTGTGCCCAAGTGTTCTCCCTACGGCTACATAGAAGGCCGCTCGCGGCAGAACGAATGCACACATGCCTCCTTGCTGGAGCGTGGCCAGAGCCACAGCGACGAGGGCCTCCTGCAGACCAGTGAAGATGAGGGGGTAGCAAAAAGCCAGAGTCGGGTGGCTCACCCACACTATGGAGCACTCTATAAGACAACAAGCTTAGGGCGCAGCCTGGCATTCAGTGAGGAGAACCTTGTACTGGGGGCATCAGGGAGTCCCCGGAGAGGATTGTCCGCCAACCAGATCCCCGGCAAGGGCATCCTCAAGAACCGGGAACCTCCGTCGGACATCCGTAAGGCGAGGTCTATGGAGGTACTGTCCCCACGGGTGGCGAAGGGACAAGGCAAAGGTGGAGACAAGGGGAAGGGGACTACCCCAGCTCAGATCGAGAAAGCCAGGGAGGACCTTGTGCAGGGGAAGTTGCAGTTCTCCGCCTTCCTGGATGAGATTACAAAGCAGGTCATCAGTCCGTCCAACCTTAACATTTTAGGGGTGAACCATGTTAAAACCCCAGGGGAGACCCCAGACCCGGTGAGAGGCCTTGGTACAGCCAAGCCTCAGCTTCCCATTAAGAAGCATAGAGAGAGCTGCTCCGGAGAGGAGAGAGAGCAGCATCACAAAATGCCAGCCACACAGCAAAAAAGGGAGTCTTGCGGCATCTCTCCGTCATATCATTCCACATTCACCGACCAGTTCGATCCCAACAAGCTGACCTCCTACGTGGCTAGGTGGCACAGAGGCAGCCCCCCTCCACATCACCATCCCCAAACCTCCAGCCACCATCCTCACCCTGGGGACAACCGCAAGGAAGAGAAGTCGCCAGTGGTCGTGGGCCACAAAGCAAGGGAAAGCGACGTCAGACATCGTTCTCATTTAACAGATGGAACCAGCCCAGAACCTGTCCTGCCCAAACAACGAAACCACCGCAAGCACCGCAATGCCTCCCCCCGCAGTCCACCACCACCACACTCCCAGCATCTCCCGCAAATTCCACCCCGCCATGGGTACACAAGCCCTGGGCATCAAGAGGAAAGACAAGGACGTGGCGCCCACAAGACCTTGGGTTCAGCACCAGGCCCTGAATTAGAGCCTGGTTCCTGTAAGTCAGACTCATCTCGAACCAGAGACACAGCCTCCACCAGTAACAGCCAAAGTTCTGACCAGAGTGTCCAACATCACTCTCACACAACACTCAAGGGACACACTGAATCACATCATAAGGTGAGTATTTGATAAAAACCCTATTTCCTTCCAATATACAAAGTCAAAAGATAACCTGATATCTGTTTTCGTAGCAACAAAATGGCAACCATTGAGCCGACTGGCAGAATGTGACATGGCTACTTGTTTGTCTTCATTCTCAACATAGTATCAAGAGGATATTAACATGTCACATTTGTCACACCCACTATGTAGAAAGGTAGTAAGACTTAGTCATGCTCCTTGTTGTAAAAGCTACAGTGACAAAATGAACAGAGCCATCTTAATGTGAAATGATTCAGCATTTATTTTCAGCAGAACTGCATAGGAGAGGAGGATGTGTGGTGGTGGGAATAGCAAACAGCAGCTCTCTTGTCTCTAGAAGCATCTATTTAGTGGCTGAGTCATCAGCCTGGAGAGGGAAGTCAAACACCTCCAAATGCTGCAAGCTGACTCATAGTTCAGCTATGCAGCAGATCACAGAATGAGCCACACACAACTCCTCTTTTATAAGTCATTTAAAGAAAACCCTTTAAAGGACCAAGCTAGTTGTTTGGTCATTGAAGGCCTGCTTCTGACGACTACACTGCATCGTAAAAATGTGGCCACATTTGGCAAGTCACAGTATAACAGATCTCTGTATTACCAACAAACAGTGTTGCTAGCTACACAAGCCATGCAAGAGGCTTGAGTGGGCTGGTTGAGAACTTGAATCACGGAACACTTACATAACTATCTGCTAATGTTCCCGGCTATTGCATAACACTTTGTCGTTATTCATGGTGTCTCTGTCTGGGATTAGTTTGCGTGCAACATCTTTAGGTGAATTAAGGTCCATTGTGGAAATGGACTGTAGTGTAAAGTGTAAGTCCTTAAGGGTAAATAACTTCAAGCCTCAATCTATGAGAGTTTGACTATTGATTGCGTTGCCCATCCCATTTCCGGGAGCAGTTGTGTGTGATGGTTCAATAGTTATTGCACTCACATCTAAGTACTATTCTCGCTTGCTCTCTGTATTGAGTCTATATGAACCCTGCCTACAGCGTAGAACATGACTCTACCTGCTGTTAACACCCCTCCCCCACCGGCCCCAGAGTTATTCAGAGCCTAGGCTTCTATGCCGATGACTTCATCATGTATTTGATCGTTGATACATGTAAAATCTAAGCAGGAATACAGATGTAGCATACATCCCACTGTAATCACTACTCATATCTCAATATTAAACATGTAAAATGTAAAATATTACATGCAGTAATATGCAGTAAATACATATTCGTTCTGATTATGATCTTCTCATTTCTCCTCCACTCTCTAGGACTTACTTGGTAGCTCGGATCAATTCCAGTAAGTGTGAATGAATTTGCAATTACATAATTTTCCATTTCTATTCCCATATCTGACTTTTCACCACACATCTCTAATCTCTCTCTCTCTCTCTCTCTCTCTCTCTCATATATCATCCTCTAGCTGTATTGACTGATGGGCATTTATCTCTGTGTGATACGATATTGAGCTATTGGTCTGATGACTATCCTCTGGTGGTATACACTGCATTTCCAGGCAATGGACCATTTTATATCATTATCTAATATTTTGACAGCAATTTACATTAAAATATTATTTTTGTTGTTGTTATTATAAAAAAAATCTTAGTATTATAGTACTAGTACTATCGTAGTAGTAGTACTATTATAGTACTATCGTAGTAGTAGTACTAATAGTAGTTGTAGTGCTAGTAGTAGTAGTAGTAGCACTAGTATTAGAGAGAGAGAGAGAGAGAGAGAGAGAGAGAGATGCTTTTGAGTACAAGTTTCAAAAGACCGTCATGTAATGCAAACCTAACCAAGTGCTCTGTGCTGCACTCACCTAGTCTGAAAATATAAAACCATCGGCCCTGTTCACCCCCCTCTAACCTCCGGGCTCTCCTTGCACAGGACCCTGCAGGAGGAGAACATGGAGCTCCATCAGAACCTGCTGCAGACGGTGGTGTGCATCGAGAGCCTGGAGGTGGAGTTAAACAGAAGCAGGGAGGAGCTGAGCCACGTCAAGGACAAGTATAAAAGGTCTGGAAACACCCCAGCTTTTTGAATATGACAATCACATATCAACATACATCGACACAAATATTGGAGTGACATGAGTAAACAAATACCTTCATAAATGTATGTAGAATTGCTGTGTTATTATATATAATGGATGTACCAGTATTGTATTTGTATTTATTATACATCGTACTGGCAACATTCCTTATATGACAAACCAAATGGAGGTTTCACACGTAATGGTAGTATTTGTTCTATAACAACTCCTGAGAAAGACATGGGGTGTGCATTGACAACATTACTGTTAGGCCTACTCTCGTATTCATGCAAATGCCCAAAGACCCCTGTGGCAATGACTCCTGTGGCCACGAAAGTCACCCCCACCCCCACCCTTCCATCGCAAATCCATTGGCTTTCATCTAACAACACTCCATATATTGATTGAACACAGCAGGATGCGGTTAACAATTTCTTCGATCTCATGGTTCTGCTGTGTGTAACTGGCGTCCTGGTGGGTGACCCAATTGCTCTTTCTGACCACCTGGCGTGAAGAGCAGAACAGAGAGGGTCTTCAGCTGAAACTGAGCTCCTCTGTCACACATGCCACACAGTTGTCTGGCTTGTCCCTCTCCTATTACCCTCTGCAACTGTTGCTGCCTGCTGCTACAGGCGCATGTCATTATTATCAATTTCAAACCGGATTATCCAGAGTGACCAGTATTTCACTATAGTCAAAATTCCTTTTTTGTGTTAACTGGTTAAATAGAATGTCTCATCTATTTGGTATGATTGGTGTGTGTGTTGTGTTTGTCAACAATTGAAACTGAAACCAAATTGAGTCAAATCAAGTCAATCAAGTTTGGACCTCAAAATGAAGTAAGACCACACGTAACCCTTGTAATGTCAAAGTGTTGTTGTTTTATGTTTTGTGTCTGTTTAAATCTGTCTTTCTCTAAATAGTCTTGTGGAGACCCACACAGGGACAAGACAGACCAACACCTTGTTGGGGGAACACTTGCAAATAGCAGTAAGGAAGATATGAATTGATTAAATACATTTAATTGGTGTGTGTTTCCATTGAACTCATCTTATGTTTCTGTGTGTGTGTGTGTATGTATGTGTGTGTGTGTGTGTGTGTGTGTGTGTGTGTGTACGTGTGCGTGTGCGTGTGTGCAGTCTGAGAGTGTGAGCAGTGAGAGAAAGTACCTGATTAACCGCATTGCCGAGCTGAGCTCAGAACTAGAAGAGGCCCACAGGACCATCGCTGCTTTGGAGACCATCAATGTGAGTCAACAGCGTCATCTGGTGGCTGAAACAACCACTCCCCCAACACACACACACACACACATACACACACACACACACACAGTCTCTCATACACACACAAAATATTTAAAATATGATTTTATTCTATTTACCATTTTATTATTATTAATATTTTATTCCGTTAAAATAAGCAGTAATTGAAGTATATGATAGTAAAACATTGTTCTGTATCCATATCCTTCTAATACACACTTCTAATACAACATTCTGCCTTGTTAACTATGTCTATGTAATAACAGCCATGCCTGGCTGATTAAATGGGAATCATATCAAAAGATATGGGCAGCGTTTGCAGCTTGGTTGCTATAAATGTAAGAGTGTTTGTATGACCGAAAAGCAGAATAAATAATTTATATAATAACTATTAAATTACAGTGAGTGGTTAAGTGTTTTGAACACTACAGCTTTACAGTATATAGACTAGCTTCACAATATGTAGTCCAACTTCACAGTAGTTAGCCCAGCTTTTCAGTAAACCTCTGTGGCTCTTGACAGGTTCCCTGTATGATAAAGGAATTGCTGGAGAAGCACTTTGACTCCGCAGAGGCAGTCCAAAACTTCTTGAAGACGGCCACCACGGTCAACCATCCCAAAATGCCTTCTCCGCCAGACCTAAGCCAATCCGGGGCTTCCAATCTGGTGGAGGAAGAGTCAGAGGCGGGTCCATGCAAGATCACAGCCTTCATGCCTTGGAAACAGGAGGCGTCAGCTGCGACAGCGTCAGCTGCGACAGCGTCAGCTGACGGCGGTCTCTCTGGTACACACGGAGCGAGCCAGAGCCAGCCGTTCTCTATCGCCGTCATAAGCGCAGCCATCTATAAAAAAATTGCGTCCGAATTTGCTGCCAATCACAAGTCTTCCCAACCAAAGTCCCTGCAAGGCTGTCCTAAGGGTACAAACCACACCGGCACAGCAGGACCTCCTGCCCATGTGCAGCCGGTCCTGGAGACAGCTGAGCTGGCTCCGGGGCTGGGGGACGTGACCTATTTGTCAGCCCAACAGGTTCTGGATGAGTTCATGAACCAGCTGCCCCCCAAAAGCCAGGCCAGCAGTGGCAAGGAGCAGCAGGTCAGTCACATATGAGTGGGAAAAGGGAGAAGGTGGGAGGAAAAGCTGCCACCGTGACATTATTGGTGGCATTCAGTCAGTGAAACCTTCAAATCAAACCATATGGATATAGCAACTGGGCCACCAACCGCAGTTCTTTCTGATTGGCTCAAATTGGTGGCAGGTGATGTCAATTTCCAATGGGCAAGTGACTTGGCACTTGATGGAACCATAGCTGTTAACCTATCAGAAAGAGCTATTGTATTACCTGGGTTTGCTGCCGCTTCTAATTATGGGTCTGTAATTATACAGACCTATAATTAGAATTATGGGTCTGTTACTTTTATGTACCAGGGCATGGGTAGTAGACTAAACTAGACTATACCACACATTGACATACATACAGAAGTGAAACACCTACCATGGTCAATGATATCTTCACTAGTTCAGTCTACTACCCATTGCCAGGTACATAAAATAGCAGAGCCTGATTAAGTTTATGAGCAACCCATGTGTTTGTCCTACGATGACGCCTCTGAAAAGGGTCTAAACTGTAATAGAAAACCTAATTTGGATATATTTCATTTGTAGTTACAGTATTATTTTTGTCTATATTACATATGGTTTAGTGGTAATGTGATCAAATTATGAATTGTTTAAGTTCTTATATAAGTATATAGTATCTAGATCATCTCACAAGGATGGTTCAATAATAATTGTAAGGTTATAGTCATTCATGTCAACTAGATTCTACTCAGGATGAACAATTTTCTCATTATAAAACCATTGCTTTCTGAGCCTGCCTGAGTGACACATATAGCCCTATAACCCTAACCCGATGGAACATTTACTTACCCCATAATATGCAATGTTGCAATAGTTTATAGAAATAATACTGTGCATTTCCCTGTGTGTACTGTGTTTATGCATCCTATAATATGTCAATGTGTAAAAAAACTAAAACCAGGTAGAAAAGTTACATAAGTTAAATAAGTTAATACGTGAGGTAAGAGAAAACCAATATATGATGTTAATGTGCATGAGAGGCTTTGAGAACGTTGTCTAGTGCTCAGTAAATGTATACTAACATGTTTGTCGTCTACCAATATACTGTATGTTGTACTAATGTATACAATAATGTAATACTTATGCAGTAATCTTGTAGAAATGTAATTGTGTCTATAGGTCTAGGTATTCTATTACATGCTAGTTTGAGTTTGTTAGTGACAAAGTAGTGTTGTTATTGTTATATCACCCTGTACAGCAGCCTCACTGTTAACAAGCCACAGTTTCCATTATATAATGTTATAATCGATCCAACTCAATATAACTCCGCAACTGTGCTGCTACCAATTGGCAAATCAATAACAATAAAATATTAAGAGTCAACACAACATATTTGTTTTACTAATGTCATAATTTTTTTTGTACATACAAATAGGCTATTGCAATATCAAAATACATGCGCATACAAACACAATCGATGATTATACAACATTCATAACAACCTGTGTACAGTGACCATTTACCATTTAAAGGGCTAAATATATTTTGAATGAGGAAGAGAGAATTGATCCACAGGATGATCACAAAAATGGTACGATTGTGTCACAAGCTGCACTTTATTTTATACACAATGCATCACAAGCACACAATAATAACAAGGCTATAATTCGATTATACAAGTAAACCTTAGTTGAAGATAAGTACATTTGAAATGTGAAAGTGTAGACTATTAACTCTTGTGTAATATGTATTTACCATGCCGCTTTTGGAGCAATTTAGTTTTGATATTTTATTTAAATGGTTGACAGTCTAAGCACAATTACAGCCGCCTGGAATTGTATAAAATAGCAGCCATCTGATGCAGTCATCTTTGTCCTTTCTAGAAATATGTTTTTGCTGCCATGGCAATGCAAAAATGTTATCTTTTTGACACACACATGCACACACACACGCACATGCACGCACACGCATGCACACACACACACACACACGAACACCAGCCACCAGCAGGAGGCAATGTGGCACTTTGCTTCACCCATTAGTCCTGCTGCACATCCTATGCTGGGTGGGGTGGAGCTGAAGTACTTGTTGCCTGTCTCATTATTCCACTTGTTGTTAGTGTCTACTGTAACTCAGGTGTGACAGGTATGCACAGTGGTTGGTAAAATGTTTGGTAAAATGATGATCACACTTAAAGGTACTGTAGGTAAGATTTAAGAGTTAGAAATACCACAGCCATCTGTCACCTATGAGTGGAATGCTGCGTCTGCCTCTGTATGAGTCAATTTAGATCAAATTAGACCAATCAGGGCATCTCTTCCCTGATTGTTTTTTTTAATCTTGCCTGTCAATCACAAGTACGTGAAACACTTCTCCATGGTGGAGAAATGTATGGAGGAAATAGAGAGAGAGGGGACGTATTTTTGCTCTAGTTTCCAAATATTGCACTCTTGTCCTTTCTGCTCTCTCTCTCTTTTTACAACTGCTGAATCTTAGCTACAACACCTTTAAAATGTTGCTTTTTGGATAGAAACGTCTCAACATACAGTACATATAGAGTTATAGATATATAGCCTATATACAGTATAATGGTTATAAACTTTTCTTAACCTTTCCTTGACACAAAATTAAGAAATCTTGAGACATGAGACAAAACATGTCCCACATCTATAATTGCCGTTATGTTTGAAAATAACATTATTCAACTTCATTAAATTGATCTGACATGATCATCAGAATGTTCTTTACAAAAATATGCCAATTAATGAATTACACAATCACTTAAACCCCCCTCTACTGGAACAAGGGTTGAATACCTTAGATTGATGAAAGTATATACACATTTAAAGAACACCTTTAAATATAAATGTATCCTAAGAAACAATCCTACTATGCCCTGATGGTGGAAAGAGCTATCTCTTTCCATAGAGGCAGTTTTTATGAGGATTCAGAGATTTGTCCTCTCTTTTTGTCAATATCGACCACATATATATTTCTTAAAAGTAATAAAAATCAATGTCAATGTCAGCCCACACCCTGAACGTCCTCTTTCCAGTTTTCACCTGCAGGGCAACAAGGTCACACAGGCTCTGGTGTTTTATATTTTTGAACAATTTTGAAACTTTCTGTACAACACCCAAGAAAATTAAGTATTTTTGTTTAAAAAAAAGTAGGAACTTACATAGCTTACTGGCATCAGCAGAACAAACTCAATAAAATACATGACATATGCCCAAAGTTGTTATTTTGTCAACACCGTCAGCTGTCAACAACTTTCTGTCTGACATGGTGATTTTTGTATAAGAATTGTTTGATAAAAAGGTAATTTGGTCTGGAAACACATTTATGTGGTTTGCCTTGAAACATAACACACACTCATTTTCAGGGGCCCTTACAATCTGTCTATTGGGTCATTTGGCTGGCACCAGGTTGCTATAAAACACCTCCACTATCCACACATCGAAGACATGTATAATATCTGGGGGTGTGACCGACAGTACACCTGTTATAACTCTCCTGTATGACGTGTCTGTCCAGCAGCGAAAGTTTGCTGAGCCAAACACTGGCCTGCTTTCTCATTGGCCTCTGGGTCTTAATAGGATCCCAGGTAGTGGGATTATGGCTCCCAATGCTCCACTTTGACCAGTATGTGTGTATCGTTTGACCATGGGGGCAGTGGTTTAGGGGGGCCCCACCGTGCACACACACAGACCCAGAGGGGCCTTGACGACAAATAACACGGACAAAAGATAAACTACACACTGAGAGAGAGACGTGGGAGCCGACTCAGAACACCAGCGCACATTTGACTCAAAGGAAATCTGCTCATCCAGGGGACTCTAAGGATTACTTATTGACCACATATCACCCACAACACATTTCTACCACTATCTGCAAACAGCTGTTTTGTTGTTGTTGTTCAACGTCGTTGAATTCAAAATCCAACCCGTCATCTGGAAAGCCTTTCAGTGAAAGTTTTTCTCATTGTTATCTGGATTATCACCCTTGACGATGATTGTGTCCTTTGCCATCTAAGGGATCTACCTACTTATCCGCTCCACCTGGAACTACTTAGATCTCATTAATAACTCCACAGAAGGCCATCGACGGGCCCCACTCTCGCCTGGGTCGCCACAACCTCCAAAAAGCAGGCCTGCGCTATCCTGGAGCTTTGTGGAGGGGTGGTCACCAGTCTTTGCCTCCTAAACCGTCCGTCGTAGGGAGCCATGGCCCTTTTGAAGATGAAATTCCCCCTGCGACGGCGCGTGCGGTTGGCCCAAGGCCTGTGGCTGCTCTCCTGGCTCGCTGTGCTGTCCGGCGCTCTCACCTTCTGCCTGGGAGTCTACCTGAAGACAGAGCTGATCCGCAGGGCTGAGGTACAGAGTGGGGGGGACGGGGTCCCCTGGGATACATACATACACACACACGCACACACATACTAATATTTGTTGTGTCCGGCTAATACACAATTTGCAAATGTGTCATTGTTGTTAAATCTATACACGTTTGTATATAGGAATACATTCATATGAAATTTGGTGGACTGAAGCAATAGGGCAATTTTAAAATAAAGGTATCATTGGCATGCCATGTTTTGGGTGGATATTAGATATTTAATAATGAGTAGTTTATTAAACCGCTGAATGACAGTAACTGAAAATACAACAATATCTTTTAGCAGGCCTACTCATAGCCTGAGCTGAGTGTGAATGGTGTCAAGGAGATAAAAGTTCTTAAGAGTCTGAGTCACTTCCAGATAATCCTCACAGGACGGAATATACCAGCAGCTAATAAGACATTGGACAGCATTATGCCTATTATGCTTATTGATGGTTGACAGCACTCATTATCAATTGTAGGTTTAAATTAATGATTTTTTTGTTGCTAAGAATCCAGAGAAAATAGGTTTCCTTGTACCTTGTGGTGAAAATGTAATGGGCGTGGGGAAGGTTTTCTCAAAGCAATTACAGTTTAAAACAGCACCGTGACAAACATGATTTGAGTGATGGTCAGTCTAATGGGAAATTTGGCTCATGTAATTTTTTTGTGCAATTAGTAGGCCTAAATGGAACTAAATGTTTCATTTTCTGTCCACAGTGGCCTGATGGTTCAAAACATCACAAGCTAATTGCATTTCTCTACTTCAGGGTATGAACAAGTAACTGAAAACAGGGTTATTACCAGCCAAAGGCAGTAGGGATATGATTAAGCATCCGGTTGGCAAGTCAACAACATTGACTTGGCAGGTGGCGCTCGTGGCATCTGTTCAAACCAAAGCTCCTCTTCCTCTGGTGCAGGTGATGGACAACTCAGAGATCCACATCGTACCCAACATTCTCATTGTGGTGGGCCTGGCGGCTATCGGCACCAACTGGTTCGCAGGGCGTGTTTGTCAGGACTCCCTGGACCCGGCTCGCTTCCCGCGCTGGAAGAACTTCCTGCTGGTCTGGTTTGCTGTGGCCGTGCTCCTCTGCTCCCTGCTCGCCTCCACCGTAGTGCTGAGCTACGCACTGCAGGGACACTTGGAAGAGTCTCTAAAGGTGCATGCGTGTGTGTGTTGCGTGCGTGTGCATGTGCGTGTGTGTGCATGGCTGTGGTGACTCGTGTAGGTTTGGGAGGGTCCCAGCATATAGTGTTTTTTGGAGTAGGTGGTGGGAGCAGTGGATATCAAATGATGGATCACAATCCGCTGGTGGGGAGGGCCAATGTTTTATTCATAGATTATAGAATATAAAATAAAAAGTTGTAATGTACAATAGCTACTACAGTAGTACAGAATACCCAATGTTTTCATTGATCACCCAAATGAAGCCTCCTGTATTCAAAAAAACAGCTGGCTACAGTTTCACAGCATATCAATGCGGTGAAAACCTTTCATTATTTAATGTAGGTGTTTTTTTATGTTAATACGTTTGGCAAGTCTTAGAAGAACAGACTTAATTTCAGGCATTAAAACTAGTGTGGGGTTCTGTGTGGCGGAGGACGGTGAATTATCCACGTCCAGAATAGGTTGGGAGGAGGGATGGTCATTAGGGACGCTTGGGGCTGCGGTGGCTCTGTAATGGGGTGTAATAGGGGTATAATACTGTATAATAGCTCCATCCTTAAATGAAATGAAGGAAGAAAAAGCAAATGTCCTTGTGCTGAATTGCCTTCTATAGTGTTACTACCAGACCAAAGGGTGTGACTGTAGATGGTATATTGGGGACATTGAGGCGATGCGGAGCTACAGAGAGAGAAGAGCAATCATTTGAGGGTGTTCCAGGGTATGAAATTGAAAATGTGGGATATGAAAAAGATTTCTTGTCATCCTTCTATCAAACACACACACACACACCTATATGTGCACAGTGCACCCGCTCTCCATAAATGACACTCTTCTATGAGGTGCAATCTGAATCTGAATGGTGGTCTCGTACGTATCTCTGCACCTAACTGTCCTGGTTTTTGCACCATTGTTGTATGTGGAGCACTGACTCATTCCTCATTCCTTCTGTACTGAAAGTTGAATCCACCAGCCTCGCTGTGTGGACCCACACAGTTTAATAATAATATTACATTTAATTTATATAATGCCTTTAAAAGAAAAAGCAAAAAAATGAGAGGCCTGTCAAAGAGCCTCCAGCCTCCTGGATGCAGCACTGCGGCTCTCTGCAGGGCGTGAGTTCCACATGGTTTAGAAGGCGTGTCTGAAACGCAATAGTACCATTAACAGGAAATTACCATGTCTTCTTCCCCAAAACCCCCCCTTCTCCCAGGTGGGGCTGAGGAACGGTATTCGCTTCTACCGGGACACCGATGTGCCGGGCCGCTGCTTCCAGAAGGAGACCATTGACCGTCTCCAGATGGAGCTGCGTTGCTGCGGCAACAACAACTTCCGGGACTGGTTCGAGGTCCAGTGGATCAGCAATCGCTACCTGGACTTCACCTCCAAGGACGTCAAGGAGTGAGTGGCTGTTAGAGGAAATGAAAGATGCTTTTTTTTTAATAGTATGTGGTCTCAAAACTCATTTCCATGACAAGTAGGCCTACAATCTCATCCCATCTCAAAACAATTAGCTAGCGAGCTAAAGATTATAAATACTGGTCAAGGAATGTGTCTCTCCCTTAAGTATTGATTAAGAGTTGGGCAATAATATAAAGTTAGCGTCACACTAT
Source organism: Bathygadus melanobranchus (assembly GCA_900302375.1). NCBI lineage: Eukaryota > Metazoa > Chordata > Actinopteri > Gadiformes > Macrouridae > Bathygadus > Bathygadus melanobranchus. The sequence goes on from OMKP01007927.1 coordinate 22,293, forward strand.
ATTATAAACAATCGCATTTTTGTAATTTCAATTTGTTATGAAGAGGGGATATCATTTACATTTACATTTAGAGCATTTGGCAGACACTTTTATCCAAAGCGACTTACAAAAAAGTAACACATTTGTCGAAGGAGGGAGACAACAATATATCGCTGATGGTAGACTGTAATTAGAATAGAACAAGTTGCAAGCATTCCTGGTTGCCAGGTCAATAGAGCAAGTTTACAAACTTACAGTTGCTAGGTTGGCTCCTTACTGTACAACAGCAGGTAGCCAGGATAAGATGCTACACAAGCTAAGTTATATTTCAAGTGCCGGGACATACCAGCCTACAAGATCCTACAATATCCTACAAAGAGCCAAGACATACAAATATGGAAGTGCTAAGGATCCAGGAGGGGTGGGGTTAAAGTTGATCGGGTAGTGGGGAGAGGGTTGGTTGGAAAGGTTGGCAGGAGGTGAAGCTATTCAGAGTCCAAGTGGACTCTG
>OMKP01007993.1:2079-17100 GCA_900302375.1 Bathygadus melanobranchus
AACAATCCATTCCGTGGCATTGCAGCGCCGTTAAATGCAGATGTGTGAGTGAGCAGAAGTGGAAGCCTCTGGCGAGCCTCGCCCCCATTAAGACCAAGCAGCTTGCTTTGCCAGATGTGGCGTGGCACCTTTTATTTTTCCAGCATGCAGTCCTTCCTGGCGGAGACTCTCGGCCCGTCGGGGGACGGGTGATTGGGCAGCTGTACGCTGCGCGTACAAGCCAAGACAGCTGCTTATGTGATGGAGAGGGGAGAGGAATGTGTAGGACATATTAAGATTTGTTTTTGCCTTTCCTCTGAGCTGTAAAAACGTACAGGTCATTAAAATTGTTCATGACTGTAGCTTTATGACTAACGGCTTATATAGATGATATGAAGTAGAAGTATAGTGTTGTTATTGCCTTAATAATGGCGTTGTAGATTAAATTGTAGAACCGTTGGTCTGAGTAAGAAACATCAGCTGCATGAACTTTGCACCTTGCAAGTGGATTCCGTAGTATTGTACAAATTGAGTGTGTTTTGGACTCTACCAATAGTGAGGAAAAGGTAGGGGAGCTAAAGGAAGGGCTATGAATACGGTATATGGATTTTCCACTGCGGGGAACCACCAGATGCTGCCGCTGGCTCTCTGGAGACAGTAAAACGATACAGGGAAGTAGTTCGCTATTAGCTGACAGGGCAAAGAGGAAAGTTTGTGGTGCGCCTTTGCTTTGAGCGTGGACTTTTGACGGGGGGGAAATCTCGCCACATTTCGACTTTCGCCTTTCGCCCTGCGTTGTCTAGCTGCTTTTATGTTTAGTGCAAAGAGGGGAATGACGCGATACGTGTAGGCTACTTGAGGTTCCGCGTTTTTTTTCGCCTAAGGAAAGTTTGCGGTTATGGAGCAAAGGTAAGTATTTGCGCCGCGTTGTAATGAATGGACATTATCCATAATGGAGAGTACGCGTAATACGCGTTATGTATGCGTAAATACACGCCACGGTGTTGCGCTCGAATAGACGTAAACAATCTGGATGTAATCGTTGTTGATGTCACCGGTAACCGGGTTTCTACACACCAAAAAAGAGAGAAATCGAGTATTAGTGATGTTAACGTATAGCGGTCAGCGACGAGCTATAATCCAAACTCACTGGGTGTATTATCTTATTATCTATCGTACTTATTCTTTTTTTTTTACAGATCAAATCTAAAGAATAACTATTCCGACTATCCATTGATTTTCACCCCGCCACAAACTGCCGACGAAAGTGTGTGTTTTGTGACATTTTAAGCGTAACATTGCGGACCTCGTGTATTAATCATAAGTGTATTAATCATCCTATTTATACGTCTATGTTTATAGTGGTTCCGTTGACACCCGACAGCTCATCATCTCATCAACATAGCTAATTATTTGTTCATTGTTTATTTGTGATTATTGTGGTGTTTCTGCAAAACAGTCTTCATGTGTGCTATACTTTAGTAGTTGTATATGTCAGGCATCTATTATCGATTTGCTGTGTGTGAACAGTGAATGACACGTGAAGGGCAACAACTCGTGTGTTGTGTACACAAATAAAGCACGCCTCTCAGCTGTAGTTCATATAAAACAAAGTGATTTAGTGGTGCTGCTGTGGCGTTAGGCCTAAAGCTGTCATTATTCAAACCGATCACAAAACTCGACACTACGCAAATGTCCTACATAAATGCTCTTTGTTGGGTGCAAGACCACACACACAACCATGCTTGTCCCCGCGGGCCTCTGTTCTGTCTTCTCGAGGCTGGACGTGTTAAGTGGGCCATTTAGCGGCTGGAACAATAAGCCATTTTGCTCCTTCCATCACCACAACACTTGAGGTCCTATGTCCGGAAAGAGGTCACTGTCTCTGATGGCCGCACTCTGATAGGACAAACACACACACACACACACTTGTTTACGTCATCTAACAAAGTATAAATGTTTAGAGTTTCCTGGTTTAAAATTATTGTTTATTTTATTTTATTGGATTCATTAGTTAACCTTGTATCACAAGCCTAGCAATTAACGGGTTGTTCCTACATTTATTGATAAGGATGGAGCACCCCACTCCCAAGCAATGTTTGCACTACAGTAGGCGTTTTGAGGAGGAGGTCCAATGCTGCTCTAATTAGAGACAGTAGTAAATATGGAAGAAAAATAAACATTGGTAACAAAAACACGTTTTTGCAAACCTAATAGGGTTGTTTTACCACATAGGCCTAATGGGTGGCTGTTAGAATTAGTTCTCAGACAGATGCAAATACACTTAAAAATAACTAGAAATGAGCATGTAAAGCGAATATCTTTCAAAATGAGCCCCCCGGGATGCATGCCCCCGGACCACCCTAGTTGTGACATGTTTTCTCTCCACGCAATGTTCTTTTTTTTTCACCCCTTACCTGTTTGCATCCCTGAGGAACTTATGGTTTGTTAATGTGGCGCCTATTGTGTTAACACTGAGCTTCTCGCCAGCAGCTTCCCACCTCTGGCTCTCTCTGCCCTGATAAGTTATGTAAACACTGTCAACAGCTTAAGGCCTCATCCATGGGGAACTATCTGCACCCGTAGCCCAGTGCTTACTGCTTACTGACACAGACATCCGGATGTGTTTTTTTTTTTTGGTAGATCAGATCAAAGTTGAATCAATGCTGCTTAATTGCAAAGTGTGTTCCTTTTAGACTCTGCACAGAGGAAATTATTGAATCCCAATTTAGCCCACTGCCATGACTCTTACAAGCTAAATGTCAGCATTGTCAACATGCACTCACTGCTAATATAAAGCTAGTTCTTATTTATTTAAATCTTGTCTGTTGCTCTGACTCATGGAGCACTTAGTTGTGTCCAACTGTGTTGTGATTGCATTTGTTTTTGTAATGTTGATTACTGTTCTGACCACAGCTTCTTTGAGGGAGTAAAGCCTGACTAAATGAATGGAACGATGGCGTTGTAATGCTTGGCTTCAATTCTCTTTAAACACTCATTTGAGTCATGCACAAAACCTGCCATTGAACCCTCTCCTGGGGGAAGGCCCTAGTCGGAAGAATATCAGTAATGAGCCGTCGGCAAACTAAATAGGATTGCCTGCCAATATCGTGATCTACTACTCTAACCTTTCAGAAAAGTATTGTTCCGAAACTAGTTGTTTACGCTTGACCCTCCTGGAGCGGTTGCCTGTTACACATGCAAACACTGTTGGGAGGGGCTGTTGGCTCTCATTTACCTAGCTGTAACTGCTAAGAGAGGTCATCACTCCTCTTCCAGTCTTGGACGCCATTTTAACACCAAGACCCACTCTGAGCATCGCCCAATGACAGCTGAGTCTGATTAATCACGCAGTGCGCCATGTGATGCAATGCCTTTTCTTCAACTGCCTTGGAAGACAAACACACAAAGCGTTTAGCATAATGGCCCAGAGCCCCAGCCCATTGGACTGTGTTTTGGCAAGGACCTGGCAATACGACATGTGTTGTGATACAGTAGGCCACAACGTAATATATAACAATATGTTGCTGTTAATTACCATGTTATGGTATGAGTTGATGTGGTTACAATTAAAGAGCCCAGGGGTTTGACCATCAATATCTGTTTTTAATTTTAGACAATATATTTCCATATTTTCCTACACCCTCGCTGTCCATTCAATGTCCCGCTCAGATTTACACTGGAACGTCGAGTCAGCAGGCTTCCCGGGTGCTCCAGCCTGCTGCAGGAGCCTCTGTCCCCTGGGACTCTCAGGTGTTGACGTAGAGCAGAGGATGGGAGTTCCTCTCAGGTCTTCTCAGGAGCAGCAGAGAAAGGCTACTCTGTGAAGAGATATGAATGAATGAGTAGATCTGGGTGCCTTGATTAAAAATGGCACATTTTTAATCAATCACAGGTACATGATGGTGGTGTATATGGCATAAGCCATATACACCACCATCATCAGCTTTGGTCTCCGTCGTGCGCGCACACAAAAATACACTTAACAAAATATTTCAGACTATTTGATCTCTCGACAGAGTGTAAACAACGCAGCGTCAGCTGTTTGTCTGGCTGTAAGTTCTGAAACACAACGGGATTTGAACCTGTTTTTGGTCTGTTGTCACAATTAGGCGGTGGAATCTAAGGGTTGCTTTACACTTTGTCAAATATCTGCCATGGGGCTCCTATGCTGGTGCTTGCAGTTATGGGTCTGTGTCCCAATGTGTAGTTACGTTTCTGACTACGTTGGTGATGTGGAGGGCCACGGTGTACCAATAGCAGCTATTTGACGCGGAAATATGAATTAAGCCTTACTTGATGCACTTGAGCGCCATAGAGAGGAGGTTCGCGGAGCAGTCAATGTACACCTAAACGCCTATCTCATATCGTGTACAGTTGTACAGTAAGGAGCCAACCTAGCAACTGCAAGCTTGTAAACCTGCTCTATTGACCTGGCAACCAGGAATGCTTGTAACTTGTTCTGTTCTAATTGCACTCTACCTTCAGCGATATATTGTCTCCCTCTTTCGACAAATGTGTTACTTTTTTGTAAGTATCTTTGGATAAAAGCTTCTGCCAAATGCTCTAAATGTAAATGTGTACAGGAGAGTGCCAAATCGGGATGCATGTAAAAGAGAGATGTTGAGAGATGCCTGATCACATGCATCGTGCAGCCCGACGAGGTCTCGTGATGCGCCACCAATGGCAAATTAGTTTTAACGTCGTCCTGTGGCTCTTCTTTGAGCCCATGTGGAGGGCTGTTCACGGTGCACTAGGGGGGATTATAGTGTACGGTTGGGTGACGAGAAGCCCAAATGAAAGGGTTTTGTCCTTTTAAACACACAAAAAAATATGTGCGGTTGCAATGGTACTTCAACTGCCAACAGCGGGATATTTTAAACGAATGCTTGGCATTCTAGAAGGGGCTTTCGTCTACATCTGCATTGAGTTGTTTACCTCCATGGTGTGCATTCATGTTGCAAAATACCCAGTGTTCATGTTCCTATTATTCAGCCTCCATGCCAGAGGACCATGCATTACTGGAGACATTTGTTCGGGATATATTTATGATTTATAATTGCAGTTGCATGCCTGTGAGTCATATACAAACCTTCTTCTTTGTTCTTGGACAATATTGTCATTAGTATGCTGTTTAAAAAGCAGTGTCATCTCCCCCGAAAATACCTTTCTTGTTGTGCATTGAAGTATTGCAGGTATTGGCTTCTAAAAACTTTATCTATGATGATGATATGAAATGCAAAACTCACTTTTTCCTACTTTTACTCTACAAGTGAAGAGAATGACCACCCAAATTAAAGACCCGCTGTTTTATTGAATTCCCATCTGGTGGGAAGAAGCAGGTGAAAAGATACACTGGCAGACCTGGTCTGTAAAATTCCCCCGGAGCGGAAATATCAGGGACTGTATTTCAAATTAGGAGCAGGAATGTGTCCCTGGAATACCAGAGAAAAACAAACCTGCTCAACCCTGATGACTTCTCCCGCTTGGCCGGGAGGATCTCACATCGGAAACATTAGTGGCTTTTCCACTCACTCTTTGGTCAGAGTTCATGGTGCTTCAAAGGCCACAAAGCAAACGAATATCTCAGGTCCAGGTTAGCGTTGTTGGAATGGTTAAACCGGGCTGCGTTCCCTTAATACTAACAGTAACTGAATGGGTCAGAGTGATAATTTTGGCCTTCCCTCTGAACTCTGGTAAAAATGTGTTTGTTGCTCCCTGTCGGAAATCGAAGGAGGTCACTGGAAGAGGGTACGCAGAAGGTAGTGCAGTACGCACACTGTTAAGGCACACCAAGTGATTATGCAGATTGGGAGAATCTTATTTTGCTATCCACCAGCAGGCTAGCAATCTGCACATGTTGCACACGACATGATGCTTTATGCGCATGAAATGTACTTTTTTTTCTTTTTTATGTGAACAAGACTTGTTGTAAACTTGGTTACGACGCATTGAATCAGTTTCCATGTGGTGCTATGCACTCCGGACCACCGGTCTGTTTAGCTTGGGTAGTTGGAATCCCAAGACAGAGGCCTATTATATGCAGTCCCACCTGTACTGCTAGTAAGCTCACAAGTTGAGTCGCATTTTAAGTTACTTTTAGTTAGTTAGTTTTACTTCATGTGTTGTGCTGCATCAGTGGCTGAGTGACAGCTATGGGATCCTTAATACACAGAAGTCGTTTTTATAGTCTGAGCCATGTGGTCATTCAGCGGGCCAGGTGGTATTTCTGAGGTCCTTCCTTTTTCCTTTCTAAGCCTTTCAAAAGGGACATTTTTTGGAAATGTATGCACCAACATTTCAGACTTAACAGTGCCTTTCTGAAGCATCCGGCATTACTAAGAACTGGCCCGAATAAGATGTTACGACGTTAGGCAGTAGAAGCTGCCATTTCAGAAATATTGTGATTAGACGTGATGAATTACCCGTGACAACGGGCAGGAAAAGTCAGTGAAACATTTTGTGAAGACCAGGATTCAGTGGCCAATGTTTTTATTCCCCTCCTGTTAGCCTTTTTGTAATTACTGCAAGTCTAACTGTTCCATAAAATACCCAGCATTGCCTTTAGTTTTTATTCAAGGTACTATGTCTTTTCTCATTGGCTACCGTGGCCCGGCTGTAGCAAAGTAGAGTGACTTAGAACCGATGATCCGAGAACCCGGTGCTTGTTCATTTCTTTTGTTTCACATCGCCACAAAACCGAGAAGGGGGGGCAGGGATGTACACCAGGTCCCATTCTTGAAGAGGCTTAGGATCTTTTCCAGACACCTTATCTGATTAGCTGTTTGTTTTTTTTGTGTTTTTTTGGACGGCCTCTCTCTCCTCTCGAAGGAGATGAGAGAGGCCTGGTATTGCCTGAGAAGAATGCCTTTGTAGTTGCCTAGGAGGTGGTATTTAGTAGCAGCGCTTACGCTTCAAGGAAACTACACACACATAATGGGAAAGGGCTTTCCATCCCAATGAGGGTTAAAATAACCACAATAGGTCGAAGGGAAGAAAGAAAGAAAAAATACCCCTACCCCATTTGTACCTTGGTGTGGAGTTTCAGTGCCGGGAATAGTGCTTGATAGTACTTTCTTTACAAAGAGCTGCTTTGAAAACGGAGGGGACCACTGTGCTTACCGGACTGGGGGGCACCGCGTATGAGGACAGTGTCTTAAGGCACTTCTTGTGTTATTTTGTTTTGGATGTTTAGTGTGCAGCCGAGGCTGTATGCCAATACACAGTATTGTCGACCTTGTAAATGGTAAATGGACTGCATTTATATAGCGCTTTTTATCCAAAGCACTTTACATTTAGCCTCACATTCACCCATTCATACACCGACGGTGGTGTCAACCATGCAAGGTAACAACCAGCTCGTCGGGAGCAGTTAGGGTTAGGTGTCTTGCTCAGGGACACCTCGACAATTAGCTTGGCGGAGCCGGGGATCGAACCAGCAACCTTCCGGTTGCCAGACAACCGCTCTACCCCCTGAGCTACTGACGCCCTTGTGACATCGCGAGACTCCGGTAGGGTCTTTGATTATCGTTAATACGGTGATCTAGCTTAAAGATCGTCTTTTGTTGTATGAAAGGCGCTTTTCCCCCAAGTTAAGTTTTCAAGTTAAGTCCAATTTGCTGGACCTTAACCGACCAAAACAAAGGATCAACGTGTCTCTCTACTTGGCCATATTTTCACACTTCCATTGACCCTTCTGCGCAACAATACTATATACTAATACTATATACAATACAATACTATATACTAATAATACAATACTAAAACAACTCATTGGGACGTAGGTAAAGAAGGAAGAAATGCTGCCAACTCTAAATTGTGTGTGTGTCCACAGTGTCTAAGAAGCACGGCAAGCTGATCACCTTCCTGCGCACCTTCATGAAGTCGAGGCCCACCAAGCAGAAGCTGAAGCAGAGGGGCATCCTCCGCGAGAGGGTCTTCGGCTGTGACCTGGGAGAGCACCTGCTGAACTCTGGTCATGACGGTATGACCATGGATCCCTCTGTCTGTCTCCTCTGTTTCACTTTTTATGTTTTGTTCTCTCAATTAAGGACAGGACTCCATAATTAGTCTAATAGTGTCTCCCACTCACTCACTCACTCACTCTCTCTCTCTACTTCTCTCTCTCTTTCTCTCTACTTCTCTCTCCCTTCCGGTGAATGTGTTCCCACATTGCTTGTAAGGGGGGTTTAGCTTTGACTGATTACAACTGTTTAGTTGATGGATGTTAAGCATTAGCAATGAGAGAGTGTATTGACATGGCGAGACGTTGATTTGTTTTTCTCTAGTAAGACTTCATGATTACACTATTGTTTTTTTGTCCCCACATAGTTTGTGGGAAAGAGTCTTATTTAGGAACGGGATCACAATAATTCAACTGAACAACTGGTATGTAATGAAAGTTTGAGGAATATTCTTTGCTATGTTCACACACATGGCTGACACGTTCAAACTGGCAAAATGGACAGAAAGAACGTCACAAATCCGTTGCTCAGTGGTCAGACACAGAAAAGTTAACTGTGTCTGACACTAGGAAATCAGATAATTTTGAATGGGGAAATGATGGGGATGCTTGATTCAAGCATCCCCCAAAAATAACAATAATAATAAAAGAATAAGTTAAAGCACATTATTCTTCAACAGAAGAATCCCCCTTCGCTACGCTGTGTAGACTATGCTACGGTTTGCACTGCTTAACAGCATAATACAATACTGCAGGTGTACCGAATGGTATCTGGTATCACGGCAGTGTGCCTGGAGCTGCTCCCAGCCCAACAGGACCAGTTGAGATAGATGTGTGTGTGTGTGTGTGTGACTTATTTCGCAGTTTCTGTCTGTGCGATGTCCTGAGATATAGCGTGACTCGGTGGTCATGCAGTGTGTCATGTCACTGCTATAGGAGGTGACCCTTGCACCAAGTGTAGCCATGACGCACTCAGATAGGACATGTGATCACTCCTTGTGACTCAGTTCAGTTCAGCACCACCACCTCACCCCACCTCACAACAAGAAAAGCTCTGAGATCTAATATATAAGCAATATGCATGTGGGTAGTCAAGTTGCAGTGAGTCCAAAAAATACTGCTGATGAAAATACATATCATCCATATTATTGACAACTTCTCTTCTGCTTGGAATGCAAAACAGTTGGTCTTCCCCTTCCTGGGTCTCTCTTACTTCTCCTGCTCGACTATGTGTGGAATTTGGCAGAAACAGCTGCTTTAGCCGGCCTCTCTCTCCCTCGCTCCCTCCCTCTCGTTCTCTCTCTCTCTCTCTGTCTCTCTTGCTGACAATCTCTGAATGATATGTGAGATGAGTGGGAGGCCTGGGAAGCTGTGCTGTGTGTTTTGACACAAATCTCGCTCACCACAAGCCAGCACACTCCCTTATCTCGCAATAAGGTTCCCAGATGATTTACAATTCTTCTTCTTCTTCTCGCTGTTCTTGTTGTATTCTCATCTAAACACGTATATACAATCACTCAAATGGGGCACACACTAAGTCTGTTTTAATCCTCTGTGTGTTCATGTGTGTGTGCGTGCGTGTGCGTGCGTGTGTGCGTGTGCGTGTGTCTGTGCGCGCCAGTGGCATGTCGTCTATCGATCCAGTGCCATTAACCACTATGTCACTTTCCTTGTCCTACATGCTCAACAAATCTGGTCGGACAGAAGTCATCGCAAACATTTATGTACAGTTGTCCAGTAAAACAGTAGTAAAAAACCACCACAAAATATTTCACTTGATTTAAAGGCGCAAGGTTTAAAAATGTGGTTTTACTGCTGGAAGTGTATGTAGCAATGGCCCCGCAAGCCTTAAGTGGAGCAGAGTATTTCTGTGTAACACTTTCCCCTTTGCAGCCTTTGACATTTTTTCCGTTTTATTTAATTCGCTGGCATCAACGCTTGCTCAAAATCTCAATACATGTGGACACACGCAGTGCACAGAAACCTTCAGAATTATATTAACCTTATGGTTCTCTCCAAACCTCCCGCAGAAATGTTGAATTAAACAGTCGTTGATGTGTGTGTGTGTGTGTGGATATGCGGTTAAGTCTTTTGGGTTGTCTCCCCAGTTCCCCAAGTGCTCAAGAGCTGCACAGAGTTCATCGAGAAGCACGGGGTTGTGGACGGAATCTACCGCCTCTCAGGAATCGCTTCCAACATCCAGAAGCTGAGGTAGGAGACGCGGAGGGCTGCTTTGTTTGTTGACGTTCTACTCCTGTTCCTCTATTTAGTCGTTCAGCGGACACTTTTGGTTTTTCAAGAGTGGCTTGAATTGAATTATGGAACCTGGAACCCTGAACCTTTATTCATCGGCTTCTCTGTTGTCTCACCAGAAGCAGTGTTTCCAGACCTGTCACAATCCCCATCTAAACACAGATAACATTCCTCTGAGGCTTATTGGCGTCATAAAAATAGACATTCCATTTGTCCATTGACATGTGATGGCTTCCTTTTTAAGTGCAAAGGTAGCAAGCATTCCTGGCTGAACAAGGTCCTATAACCTCCTGCTGTTATCCTGCTAGCATAACCTGTCCACGTTTTCAATGTCACCGCCATTTCTGGCTTTTCTAATGTACATATTGGGTGGGATTTTGACCGTGTGGGTAATTTAAAGGGATTGTGCCATGCAAAAGGTTTTACGCTGAGTATAGTTGTGTGTTTCTTAGATATGCATAGGTGTGTTGTGCTTCAGGATTTAGAGGAGTTTGTGTGTGGTACAGGACCTAGAGGGCTTTGGAGCAATTTCCAATCTTGAGATTTTGGTGAAATCCCACTTGCACCCTCTCTGTGTGGCATGGTCGTGCTCCTCTATGTACACATATCAAGTTATCATATCAGTAGATGATCTGAAACTCATCACTTGTTTCGCAGTCCTGTTATGAAGCCGAAAATAAGCGAAAAGGCTCTGCGATGTACACTGTAATACGAGACCCGAGTCTTCCATTAAACCCTCTGGCGCATGCATTGATTTCTTCCTGGTCACATGGGGCCCATAGACGATTGGCAGCGTTTTCTAACCCGCCGCTTCTCCTTCTTGTCTTTATTTCCCTCGTTGTTGCCTGCTGTCCCTCTCCGTCTGACTCAAGGCACGAGTTTGACTCTGAGCAGATTCCCGACCTGACCAAAGATGTGTACATCCAGGACATCCACTGCGTGGGCTCGCTGTGCAAGCTCTACTTCCGAGAGCTGCCCAACCCGCTGCTCACCTACCAGCTCTACGAGAAGTTCTCCGTAAGCATCTTCCAGGCGAAACCGTCATCCGCGACCCCCCCACAAACAACTTCTTGTAACCCTGCCCTCATATTTGAAACCCTACCTTCCTCCTGTGACCCACTTAGAAAACCATTCCCTCCTTCCCTCTCTCTCCTCCTTTCTCCCTGTCTCTCTCTGTGTACGTATCAATCTCTTTTCAACAACATTCATCTTGTTAGTACATTTTCATTAATTTTGTTACTTTGTTTATATGCTGTATGTGGTCATAAGGGTGGCCTTGTAACGTTTGCAACCCTCCCAAAAGGATAACAGTCGACCTCAGAGACTAGAGTACAAATCACATTTGTTCAAGCTCTACAGGCCTAATTTTCCTTTGGGATTCCTTCAGGCTCTGTACGGTGGAAGGCGGGGATCACAATATCACATTTCTTCCCGCGCTAACACTTTAGCTCATAGACGCCCCTGGCATAGCAGCGGTGCACCCTGTCATTACAAATGCGGAAAACTGCTCTCGGGGCGACGTGGAACCAGAAACCGCTCTCCAAACACAACAGGGCCGTCCCGAAGGACACACGAGATGTTTGCTCGTCGTTATGGCAGCTTTACAGCGGTGGAGGCGGCGAGGATAGAGGGTGGAGGGAGACACTTGGGGAATCCATATTTGTTAATGTCCTCCCCTTGCCCCTCCCCTATCTTAACTTTGGTGTTGTTTTCAAATGGTTGTGTCCATTTCCCGTTCCTGTTTAACGAATTCTCTCTCTGTCTCTGCCGCTCTCTCTCCCTCTCTCCCTCCCTCTCTCTCCCCCGCTCTCCCTCCCCTAGGATGCCGTATCGGCCGCCACAGATGAGGAGCGCCTCATCAAGATCCATGACGTCATCCAGCAGCTGCCTCCGCCGCATTACAGGTGAGAGGAAGGGTCACAGCCCCACCTGGTGGCCACTTGAGGCTATTACATGCCCACATTTGAGGCACGCTCGGAGCCGACCGTGCTAATATTTGACGATGATTTTTGCTGTGTTCAGGACACTGGAGTTCCTCATGAGGCACCTGTCGCACTTGGCCACGTTCAGCTACATCACCAACATGCACAGCAAGAACCTGGCCATCGTGTGGGCACCCAACCTGCTGAGGTGAGGCGGAGGCCATGCCGTGTTTGGGATAGATCTGTCAGTAACACTTTACAATAAGGGTGCATTAATCAACCATTAATTAACATCAATTAATGCAGTAGTAAGCATTAACTGTTAACTAATGGTGTTCATGTTGTTTACTAATGGTGTCCATGTTAACTAAGGTAATGGTGATCATGTTAACTAAGGTATTCATTTATACATTATTTAATAGGGTTGCTCATGCTAACGCTATATAATAATGCTTATTACTGCATTAACTAATGTTAATGAACGGTTAACTAATGTACCCTTATTGTAAAGTGTTACACGTGGGTGTTCTTTAATCCATGTAATAATTAGGACAGTTAGTGGTTAGGGTTTTACTCTGACCCTGACTGCTGCATACTGACGTGTATTCACTGAATTCACTGCAAGTCGTGAAGTGAAGAGGGACCGCCTCTCTCCCCTCTCCCAGGTCGAAGCAGATCGAGTCGGCCTGCTTCAGCGGCACGGCGGCCTTCATGGAGGTGCGCATCCAGTCGGTGGTGGTGGAGTTCATCCTCAACCACACGGACGTGCTCTTCAGTGCCAAGCTCAGCTCCCTCATACGAGAAGGCGCAGGTGTGTGTGTGTGTGTGGTTTATGTTGGCATGGTTTCCTAAGATTATTGGCTGTTGAAGACATTGGCGGTTGTACATTCTTGTAGACTTCAAAGAAAAGAAAACGTTAACAATAAATGTAAAAGTAAGTCCATCTGTTATCGTTCCACAATAGCCTGCTACATCTTCCAACACTTGCTTTTAAGCTTGGGTTTGCCTGGTTTTCATTAGATGTACCCAATTACTAATGTATTATGCTTTATGTTGTGTTTTGGACATTTCTACAATGTTTTTCTCTTCCTGGAGTAACTTCATTTGACATTTAGTAGGGATGTTTTTGTTCCCAGCCCCCAGTTTCAGGCGGGGATTAGTGTTAGCGTTGCGACTGATTCATTCCAGTAGAGTTTAATGGAAAATATGAAGTACAGCTTAATGGAAAGCTGTACCCTCCCCCCACCCCACTGCAGGCCACAACTCGCTGTCGCGGCCCAAGTCCCTGCTGGTGTCGTCTCCGTCCACCAAGCTGCTGAGCCTCGAGGAGGCCCAGGCACGCACGCAGGCCCAGATCAACTCGCCCGTCACCGAGGACAGCAAGTACATCGAGGTGGGCGAGGGGCCCGCGGCCCTGCAGGGAAAGTTCCACACGGTCATCGAGTTCCCCACCGAGAGGTACGATGAACGCCCACACCCCCCCCCCTTCTTCCACCCCTGGTGTGTAGAGTGAGACTACATGAGTCTGAAAGTGAAGGTGTTTTTATTTTTCATCATGATGACTAACCCGGGATACATGCACATATTTATCTGAAATCCCACCGGAGTGGAAACTACTTTTGCAAATAGTGTTTTTGGCTTTTAAAATGATCTTGGAGACTGAAATGGTCCCACACGACGACATGAACGTTTCTTTTACCCACTAGAGTTTAGTATTCATTTTGTCCTTCCTCACAATCCCCCAAATGACCAACTTGTTGTGTTTTCACATTCTACGTTCACGCTCTGTAGCAGCAGAGTCAAGCTCTGACGTCTCTAACGCCAGCAGTGTCAATCAATGCTTTCCATTCTGTATGTTTATGTCTGTTCCTCTATATAGTACTCTTATATAGGAACCAATTGGTCATGTTTGAGCAGATGTATATTAAACCCGGGTATCGCTCTCCCGGGTCACAGGAAGAGACCTCCGATCAAGTCCAAGAAGTCTCCGGTGGGCAGCTGGCGTTCCTTCTTCAACCTGGGGAAGTCGTCCTCCATGTCCAAACGCAAGCTGCAGCGAAACCCCAGCGAGCCTAACGAGCTCAAAGCCATGGCTCTAGCCGGTGAGGAGATATCATAATTAATATTTCAAACTGCATTAAATAAACAGCCGCCATATGCTCTGCTGAATTTATTCATTGCATTACATGAATTCCATACAATATTTTGACATTGTGTAATAATTGGATTGCTTCTTATTCAGACTTTTGGTCTCGGTTTCACCGATTTTAACTACATTTGTAATTATGTTGTGACAATGTAGGGTACATTCGGCCACATGGCATTACTAGTCATCCATTACATGGCCGTTTGAGGCTTCAGGGGGAGCTGTTTAATGTCATCAGAACATTGACCTGTATAAACGCTGCAAAGTTTAATTATGATAAACAGCTCAAGAGAAGAATGTCCCTTCAGTAGTCGCCACAGAGAATACTTATATATATATATATATATATGTATATATATATATGTATATATGTATATGTATATATATATACGTATATATATATATATATATATATATATATATATATATATATATATATATATATATATATATATATATACGTATGTGTATATATATATATATATATATATATATATACGTATATGTATATATATATATATATACGTATATATATATGTATATATATATATACGTATATATATACGTATATATATACGTATATATATATATACGTATATATATATACGTATATATATACGTATATATATATATACGTATATATATATGTATATATATATACATATATACGTATATATATACATATATATACATACGTATATACGTATATACATATACGTATATATATATATGTATATATATATATACATATATATACT
>OMKP01008046.1:10298-27486 GCA_900302375.1 Bathygadus melanobranchus
AACTGTGTGTGTGCCAGTGTACACTTCCCTTGCATTTGTGTGTGTGTGTGTGTGTGCATGTGCGATCCGGGCATGTTGTGGGCGACTTAGTCTTCACCTGTCCTCGGTCATCTTAGTAATTGCAAACCGCAAGCTGGTTTCGACAGCAGGAATACCCTGTTCTAACAGTGTGCTGCTTCGTCTGCAAAACAACAGCTGGTCAGACAGGAGAACACGTAGCTGTGTGCTCACACAGAACAACAACAGTCCTATTCAACTCTGGCTTAGTCAGGGGGCATTTCCAATCGCTATCCATAGATGCCATCTATTTTGGTACCTTCTGCATAAAAGACAGTGTAGGCCTTTAATTTATATGACATTATTAAAATGTGCCTTTAGAGCAATATGTTGGCCCACACTTTTTTAAGCTCATACTTCTCAAATGCTATAGATTTTAACCAAGCAAGCATAAGCTTGGTTGAAATATCCCCAAATTGTACATTCCACTCATGCCCAAGCTTTAAAAAGCAGATCAATATCTAGGATTGCAGTGAGACCACTAGAGCATCCCAGGACACACCACAACACATTTGAAATGTGGAGCTGGTAGCCAGAGGCCAGAATCCTGCTGCTTTCATCTTTTCGTTCTGCTCAACCAGAGTCAGAGAGGTTGATGTGGACGCCCCAAGAGTGTGTGCATACTTGTTTAAAATAGTGGTGCACTGAAGGAAGACCGTCAACATATAACACATATATGTTGCATGGGCCAAACAAGGCCAAACCAGTGCCTCGATGCGAATTTAATACTACTAATGTTAATTAATAGTATTGACACACACATATACACACACACACACCACCCCAAGCACATGTACACACACCACACACAGTGGCCAAAAATGATTGGAATGATGTCTGGGGGGGCTGTGTTGATTCCACTTTGTCTCCTCTGATTTAAAGGGCACCTGTGCTAACTGTTCTTCTGTTTATCAGAGAAACACACACCCACACACATACACACAGAGATCCAAGCACGCACAAAAACAACTCAGGAGTCCATTACATACAGCTGTCCCACTTAGAGATGCCTGCACACCTAGCCATGCTATATTCAATCATCCCACCGTCGGGCTCCATGGCAACCGGAATTCCTAGGCATTATTGTGACCTGTGTTGGCGACACGGCGCCAAGTTGTAGGTCAACGCACAATGGCAAACATAATCATCCGTGAAATACTCTCAGAATGACCTCGGAATTCTGGGCCCGAACACTCCAAGTGAACTTCTCATGTATACACTTAATCCCAAACCACGAACACTATCTGCTGTTTTGTGTGTAAGGGCGTGTCAGTCAGGTTTAGGAGCAGACCGGGGACAGCACCGTTCTAAGCAGCTGTCAAGCGCGAGGTGATCTGAGCGGTTAGCAAACTGTGTGAACTGTCAAATTCCCTTCGTTAGAACCATCACAATACAGCAGGGGGGAGGAAATGTTTAACTAATGGATGTGTGGACAGCAATTCAAATTATGGGAGAATAATTCCCAACCAGACATGCAATGGAATGAAAGTATACTTGAATATACAGTACATACTCTACATACTCATAATGAATAGAAAGCGTATACTTGCATTTACAATATATACTCTACATACTCATACTGAATAGAAAGTATATACTTGAATATACAGTATATACTCTGCATACTCATACTGGATAGAAAGTATATACTTGAATATACAGTATATACTCTGCATACTCATACTGGATAGTTTCACATGCTGTGTACGGATATAGAGGCAACATGTTATTTTGGAAACAATACTATATTTAGTACAATCTGTATGCACTTGTATTATGATGAGAAATGTTTTCTGTTTTGCATTGACACGTTCTAGTAAAGTTCATCTTTAGTTTATTAGTGCCTGTCTCATGCCAGTGGTCCCGGGAGTTTTGCATTGCACATTTTGGAATTTGGGATTCTATTTCCTTCCTTGTGCCCGTGCATAGCTCCAGCGATAGGTGATACTGTTAGATTGTCCTTTATCCGTACGAGCATTGTGTTTAGAACAGAGTAATCCAGCTATTTAAAAGGTGTTATAAATAGCCCGAAGCCTCTCCTGTGTGTTGGGTGCATACGTGTGGATATGTGTGTGTGCGTGTGCATGTGTGTGCGTGACCATGTGTCTGGGGATCTGTGTGTGTCCATTTGTCTTGGTCTGTGATTGTGTACAGAACAGTTTATCGGTTGTTAAGATAGAGCGTGACATCATTCTGTGTGTATGTGGAGTATGGGCGGTCCACCGAGGAAGGCTACTTTAGGAGAGGCCGTTGCCTCGCAGGACTGCAGAAATGTAAGGAAAGGCAGTGAGATGACAGCCTGATTGACGGACACAGAAGCAACGGTGATAGAGAACTTTAGTTCACCGAGGTGGAGACGAGTCTCATTGCATTGAAGATAAAGAGAGGAACCTGTGGCAGCCACGACGCGGCCACCATAGAGAGACAGTCTCTCTTTGTCATCACTCTCTCCTCCTTCTCTTTGGCTCTCTGTCTGCTGCAAAGAGACGCAAGGTAACCCCTCAGTGACTAACATGATTTAGTTTCATTCTGATCTGTGTTGATTTGATTTGATTCCTCTTGGTCTCTCTCTCAAAAAACATTGTTTTTTGTTGTATCCATAGAGATGTACATTTTCATTGGTTACCGGAATCTTTCATATGGACTTATAAACAAAGAAATCTCATTATGAGAAGCCATATCTTTCACAAATGGTTATTTAGTGTTCAAATGTGGTTGTTTTCCAGACAAATAATAACTGTAGCTCTAATAGTATTACTTATAAGCATTCATTCAAGCATACGTTCCCAGGATATATACAAAAGTAATACAAATACATATATCGTGTAATGTTGTTTTTAATGCCAGTTGTTCCTCTCCTCACCCTGCTTATATATTAGGCTTTGAGCATCAGTCCTCCACTAGTCCACTAAGAAAAGGGCACATCCCTTTAACAAAAACCATCCACCAACTGCTACCTCTTCCGTGCCTCTTCCAGTCTGCCTCTGGAAGCCTGCTCCTGGGACACATCGATCCTCCTCTTGGTCTTTCTCTCCGGCTCCGCGACACCATTGGCTCCAGGATGGACCGCTCAGTGCAGGAGCTGTTCCTCAACTTCATGATCGTCTTAATCACCGTCCTGCTCATGTGGCTGCTAGTCAAAACGTACCAGGACTGAACCGACTAAGCTGTGTAGAATGGATGAGAGAATATTCTGGAAGGAAGGGGGTGGGGGTGTAGATCTCGGCAGTGTGATTTTGTTTCGGAGACCGTGATGTGTCAAGTGTTTACAGCAAAGGCTCTGCTGTGAAGAATCTTTCACACATGTTGCATGTTGATCTTTTTATTGCCGCTCTAGCAGCATACAGAGAGGCCATTATGGAACGGTAATTCAGAACTACCTTGTTGATTCATATGATGTCAAAAATATTAGTGATAAAAGCAAAGGCACCTTAAAAAATTGGGATGTTTTAAATTCCAGGGACTTATTGTGGGTTATACATTTTGTCACGTTTCCTCATATATTACTTCACATATTATAAGGTTATTATTGCACTTTTAACATCAAATGACACTAAAACATGAACTTCTGAAAATAGTAGGGTGATGAGCACACAATATAAATAACATTTGTTGACATTTGTGCAATGAAAATAAAGACCAATTCATATGTACAGTCCACATTCCACCATTCGTTAGTTTTATCATACAGGGGCTGTTTTTATTTACACTTTGTTCTGAATGAGCTGCATAGAGAGAATCTTCATGTGGGGACAGTTCATATCATATGAACTGCACAATGTGACGCATACCCCTTTAAACAAACACATCTGACAATAAATATTCCAGCTGCCAATGCACTTATTTGCAAATTAGATTGACGAGATAAGGATCCAAATATAGCTGGTACTTAAAGCATCGCAAAGAAACCGCGGGGACGTGTTAGTGGGCTAAACTATTAAAAAAAGCTAATTACAAAAAGAATTGTAGCTCCCTTAGATAGCGTAATGTTGCTAGTTTCCATAGTCTTCTCGGTACACCTTGGTTTCATAGTCAGCTTATTAGCTTCTGTCCATATTGATCTATCAAGTGCAGTCGTCTATCTTAGGACTTGTATGATGTATGGTACATCCACTAGCATGCACCTTGCATGCGTCCATGAATGCACGAGTGCGTGCATGCACGTGTTATGCCATGCACTGTGCATTATGCTGGCTCTCCAATCTGCCCCCAGGGGTCTCTGTATCTGTTGAAGCTGATGAGCTGACAGTGGAACTCAGTGAGGCCTCTGGGCATGGGGGCAACCTCCTCCCACTGGCTCCGCCCACTGTGGTACACCTGTTCAGGTCGCAAAGCACAGCAGGACAGAATCAGCAACTCCTGATATGAAGTACTCATGGCAAGATGACACCAAATAAACTGGTAATCCAGGAAGATGAATTGAGGAATCAATAGTGCAATCCATTTCATGAGCAATGTTATGGCTCACTGGCCATCACTTCATTTTTTGTTTAATTTGCATTACTGTTTGTGCTCCCTTGAGTGCCATGCTGGGCGCAACCCAGTAGCCATTACCGCCATGGCCCAGATACACAATACAGCTTTTAGGCCGTGCAGTCTGCAGAGTGTAGCATTTCTAACTGCTCTGGTATTATATAACCCATGTTATTACCTGAACCTCATCTGTGATCTCGTCAGGGGAGTAGTCTCCGCCCAGGATGTAAATTCTGTCTCTCGTGCCCAATGCCCCGGCGTTGAACCCTGCACACTCAAACGACCCTTCACCCTTCCAGATACATGTCTCTGGACAAAAGCTGTACACCTACAGCAAACACAGCACCAAGAACATGTGTGATCAACTAAAGGTTACAAATGTATGAATATCAAAATACAGATTAAGCTCTTCATCCATCAATCAATTCACCAGCTCAATCACTGATTCCATGCCAACCTCTCCATGCATCAACCTCATATTCAGCATACAAAGGTGGATTAATTGGTTCATGAATCCATCCATTAACCGTCCATTAACAATGACTCACCTTATACGTAGACAGGTCACAAAGGTGCAGTGTTTCATGGATAGACACAGCCTTAACTAGCTTGGCATGGAAGAACTGGCCAAACTCCGCCACCAGGCGGCTCCACTGGTCCTGCCGGGCATCATAGCTGAAGAAGCAGTCCATGGAGGGGTTGAAGGAGTCTGTGATCTCCACCTCAGAGCCCAGGGTGTAGATGATGCTGCCACAGACACTGGCCTCTGGGTAGAAGATGGCTGCTGGCAGAGGGCTGACTAAACTCCAGGTCCCAGAGAGGGGGTCGTAGTACTCCACCTATTGGTTGTGCAGAATAGATTTTGATTTCCTAATTGAAACTTGTTTATTTAGTTTAGTGAGTGAGCGAGTGAGTGAGAGAGAGAGAGTGAGAGAGAGAGAGACCTCCAGAAGACTGGGTGTCTCTCCTCTGGGTCCTCGGCTCCGCCCTCCGACGACGTACACTCTGTCCAGGCAGTTCACGGCCGTGTGCATGGTGCGTGGCTTCGACATGGTGGCCACCTCCGTGCAGCTCCCTGTCACGGGACAGAGGCACCAAACCTCGTCTGTGGCGTCATGGAACGGCTCGGCCACGTGGAGGCGCACCGCTCGGCAACAGTTACCCCGGCAACCGCCAGTCACAAACATCTGGGAAAGATGATGGGAAGAAAATATTGACAGTATGCTCATACAATGATATAATGACAGTGACAGAAATACTACTGAAATGAGGTTGTATTGACGTCTGTCTTATGCGCTAAATGTCTGTTTGTCAATCCAGAGCACTTTAAACAGCATAATGTCATTTGTATCCATACCACAAAGCTATGAACAATCCAGACATTGATTTCTTATATTGTTGTTAAATAATAAGTAGCATTCCCTTTCCTTTGCATGACACAGACAATGCATGCAGGGATTTTTGTTTTTTTGGATTGTATGTTCCACTTAATCATTTTGTTGACTGGTTCCATATCAAGCAATGAGGACCATAAGCATCTCAACACTCTCCCCACTCCAGCAGTGTCTAGCCCTACCTTCTCAGCATAGCCGATAAGGTGTGATCCCGGTGGGTCAGGCACCAGGGGGCTCCCTCCCTGCGGGCCGGGCCCCAGCGACACCTCCCTCCACCGGTCCGCCTCCAGGGAGTAGCAGAAGGTGTGGCGGGTCTCGCCGTTCTCCTCCGTCTTCTGGGTGTAGATGTAGCTCCGCGCAGTGGCGGGCCTGGCGTCGGTCAGCAGGCCGCCGTGACGGCACTGCTTCCCGTGGGCCTCCGACAGCAGGGCGACGCAGGCCTCGTCGCCACAGAAGAGAGACTCTGTGTCGCGCAGAGCCTGGAGGTATAGGGTAGGGCAGGGAGGGTCGTAGCAGCGACGGTCGACAGAATGCTTACACACTGAAGCTTACCACCAGTTAATGAGACAAACGTATATCCCATGCATAGAAACAACTATGCATGGGATATTTGGCGATGCTTTGGTGCCAATGGCATTAGACTCCTGACTATTTCGTCATTTAGCAGAGATGTAAGTAAGTAACTAACTAACTAAGTCTTCAGGTAGGCTGCGGAAATTGGGTATTTGAAGCCATGACATTTCATCTGGGAGTCGAACAACCTCACCATGACACCATCCTGACCCCAATGTGAGTAGAAATGTGTGTGTCTGTGTGTGTATTTGCACAATGTATATGGGGGGCGGCGGGGGGCGGTACCATCAGTGCTGCAGCTGGTAGATGGTGCAGTCGGGTTAGAGACAGTAGTCCTGGCAACAGTCTCCGTCTCCCTGGGAGATCGTGACGTATCCATCTCAACAGTGACATTACCACTGCCTCCTCACTTGGTACGTTCATCGCATCCGCCCTTAAGCAGGCTTCTAACATATTCACCTGTAAGAAGACATTTATGACACAAAGTGCAAGTACAAATGACAATATAGTTGTACACATTTCAACAAGAGTGGTGCTATGATATATTTGTAGTAATTTAACTAATATGGTTATCCAAAGCGGCCTACAGGGAATTCAAATATATGCCATAAAGGAACATGATGGTGTTAGGCACTTTGGGGATCGAACCCAGTACCTTTCGGCTGGGAGTCCAACACCCTAGCATCTACTACTCTCCTGGCCCCATAACACTATAGCTGCTGTTTTATATGGAGGTAAATACAAACTGCACCTGCATTTCTAGGAAGTCTTGGGTTAAAGAGAGGTTGTGGAAGTTCTGAACCACAAACTCATCGGCTTTCTGTTGTAGGGACGATGACCCATAGCCCTCAGCCAGAGCCGATACGGACAGACAGTTTGAGACATCCAGGGTACTGATGAGGAAGTCACTGCAGGCCCTGGAAAGAACTGAAACCTGTGCATGCAGAACTACAGGTTACACTCAGCACTCAACACACACAAAACCCATTCCAACTACAGTATTAGCACCCATTGCATCATATTTACTTTTTTTGTGTGAACGGAAACACTAGGACGGGGCAGATTCTGCCCGATTTTGTGTCTAGCTCTTTTGGACTCTACATTAATGTATTATATTAGCTCAGCGCCATTGTTATGAGGTCGTTGTACCTGCAGGAACGAGGCCAGCTGGAAAAGCATGTCTACGTTGTCGTCAGTGACGACCGCCTCTCCAGTGTACGCAAAGTCCAGGAAGGAACCCACTGCTCCAGGAGGCTGGTTGCCCAGAGTTACGGAGCCATCGTCTCGCTCGCGCATGTCCACTTCAAACATGGCTCTAATCACAGTGTGGGAGAACGAGGAAACTGACTTTTGAGTCACAATGCTAAAACATAGCATAACGCTACTTCTCTCTCTCTCTCTCTCTCTCTCTCTCTCTCACCTGAAGAAATCGCTGCAAGCTGCCAACACACATCGATGACAGGGGAAGGAGTGCCCCTGGGCCTTTATTGTGAAGTCAAACAGCAGACCTCGCTCACGAAATGATCTGAGCACACCCAGAAGCTGGAGCCCATGGGACTCGGACGCCCGTAGCAGAGTTCTGCGCTCTGGGATCCCATTATATCGTTCAACACTGTCACCCTCCTTCATCATGGTGGGGCTACTGCTGGCAGGGGGAGATGAGGACATTTGAACACGTGCATCCATCTTGCCAGAAATGTCTAAAAAGTCTAAAATCTGATCTGAGGCTAAAATAAAAAGGACACTGTAATTGTTCGTTTTTAGAGCTACATATGCATACGCCTATTATGCGTTACTTTGTTGATCCTATTCTATTCAATGAACACGCTTAATCTGCCTGCGGTTCCAATGTAACCGATGACTGAGTAGTTTTAAGCAATAGCTTCACATTGCCCACAGAATAATACATTTTATGTATATTTTTTATCAGGGCAGTAGGCCTACACAATACATCAAAGAGTGTGCTCACACTTTAAAATGACAAGCGAGCTGTGTAATAGTCTGAAGCTATAATAATTGTACTTACGGTGTCAGAACCTTGGACAGTTCTCTTCCTCGTGCCGCTTTTGCTGCCGGAAGACCGAGGTCGCGCGAGAAGACAGCTCCACTCTGCGCTGTTCTCTTTTGTACCCAGTACGTGATGGATTGTTGACATTAATTGGAGTTCATTTCAAATTAATTGGTTTTTATAATCATGTTAGCATATATTTACGATTCGCATGTTCCCATATTGTGTAGGCTATTTCGAGAAGGACAAATTGCACCGAGTGCGTAACGTGAGGCTTAATATTATTGTCTGGGAAATGTAGTCTTTAAGACCTGTAAGTGATTTCGTTTTCGTTTATCTTCTTTGATTCTCAGATTAATTTACATACACACATTTTCAAATCAGGTATCATAACATAAATGTATCCGCACAAATACAACGTTGTATTTGTTTGCTTCGATGTTTTAAAAGTGTAAGGGTGCTGGTCTCTTCTACAACGAAATCGAGCGGAGCTGGGACCTTGCACATCCAAACGGAGTTTGTAGAAAATGAGTGTATCCTATCTAGACTCAGAGTGCATCAAAAGTTACGGTAATTTCGTTGCCCACAATGAAAATAATGTACCACCTTTTTTCAATCTATCTACACGTTCCCCACATTCAACCACTGGGGGGCGCTGCAAGACGATGTTCTTCACCGTGGCCTCTATAGCGCCTACTACTCGTTAGTAGTTCTTATAATACACCAATGCTGCTAATGCTGATTCATTCATGTAATTCCCATTTTATCGAGTGTTTTTTCAAACATTCGATTGAGCGCATTAATAACTTAACGTGTTCTCTCATTGTAGCTGATGCACTTCAGGAAACAAATCTGCCGCACAAACCGCTAAAACTTTACATCTTAAAACGATTAGGACTACATTTAACAAAGGCATATTATCTGTAGGGTACATTCTGCAAACGTATGCAAGTAAACTTACTATTCATTTCTTTCTGCCATCCTTGGAAATACGATATAAAGCCTCATTAAAATAGGCTACATCGTTCACTACACACGCACAATTTGGTGGAGGATTAGATGAGAAGATGTAAACCTAGTATTGTAGTGAAAGGGGATGCTTAGTTCCATACCCGCCCAATCTGATAATAAACATACGATGTTTGTATTAACGTTAACATTTCAATTAATCTCTCAATTTATCTCCATGGTCTGAATGAATATTATGGTTAGATATTGGCAACAACAACAACAACAACAACAACCCCTAAATATTAATTAGACCACCGAGATTAACACGGACAATATTAAATATGAGAGACCTATTTAACCTATTAACTAATCAGATAATAGCAATGAATAGTCATTAGTAATTATTATTATTATTATTATTATTATTATTATTATTATTATTATTATTATTAATAATAATACTAGTACTACTAATAATAATAATAATAATAATAACATACACGAACATAATACATTTTAATTGAAGTGCTTTCGATGGTACACAAAGACACATAACTTTTTCTTTTTCAATTATTCTAATATTTCCATTTAAATAGGAGACACCGGAGGCTGACTATAGGGTCATGCAAATCATTTCAACGCGTTATTATTCAGTGGTCGGACGGGCAGGTCCTCTTTCATAGCATCTCTGCATCTCTCCCTTCCCTCTGGTGAATGGATCCCCATCCCCCACACAGTGACCGTCTCTGAGTCTGTGTTCCCAGCGCCACTACACACACACACACACACACTCGCATATACACACAGAGTGAGAGAGCGAGAGAGAGAAACGCTACGGCAAAACCATACTGCAACGTTGCCAGACACCCCAAAGAAGAGAATACGCGTACATTGAGACTTTTTTCTTTGTTCGACCGAGTGACTTTTGGTAAGGACCAACCCGCTTACACAGCGGAACAGAAATGTTTATACACCTGCGTGTTTGTCGGTGGTTTCTCTGTATTTTTCTCGGTATCCTTTTAATTGTCCTCCGCGGTAGCTACGCTGCCTAGCTAGCGGCGCAGCTACCGGGGAGCCGAAACTAACGGATTCCTATTGTTGTGCGTCATGCCCACGGGCCGCCGTGGGTTTAGTGCGTGTTCGTACACACACGGTTACACATATCTGTGTGAAGCATGTACAATAAGTGGCGGTTTTCATGGCGTTGGTGTGAAAGTGTCGCGCTACCTTGCTAAGCGGCTAGCGCTATGTGAGCGGCGTGTGTTGAGGGATGCGGGGATGCTACAGCGGGCTAAAGGCTCCTGTCTTTCTTGCTAGCAGAAAACCCGCTAACGGCGCTATAATGTGACTTTTCAACGTTCGCCCGCGGTGACGGTTGACGGTAACGACGCGAGCGAGGGCTTTAGCGGACAGACATTCGATGAATTTACACCTCAACGGTCGCTGAGGGGAGATCGGTGGATATTCAAAATGGTGTCGGAAGCTTGTGTTTGAGTGTAACCATTTTAGTCCAACCATGGCTGTTTTGGCGTTGCTCACTATCTGTGGAATGCAGAGCAGCGGCGGTGCATGCTATTCTCTGACAGTTCTCTGCTTATATCTATCTAATCTACGTGCATCCGTGGGGTTTAACAGCTTGACTAGCCTGATTATTGGGCTATCTGTAGGCCTAATCGTGTACAATCGTCGGATGCGACATCCATACGGGTCGCTTGATCATGTAAGCGAATTGGGCGAAAAATAATGTTACGGGGCATCATAATAAATATCGGCCATTGTAGCGCTGGTATTTTTTTTTTTAACCTTGCATACGCAGCAGTGACCAAGCTTTGCGAGAGGAAAATTACGAAAGGGCGTATTTTGTTTTTCCCTGCCAAACTAACGTTATTTGCTAAACTAATCCGCATTTACATCTTGCGAGGTGAAAGGCGGATGTCTTTGTCCTTTCAATGTACTCTTAAACGATATTGTCGTAATCCTTAGTCCCACGACTCCTTGTTGTAATCTAACGAAATGAAAACACTAAAACCTTATCAAATATCGGTCTAATTACTGTATAATTAATACCTATATCACATGAGCAGCGAGGTAGTCGTTTTTTCTCAAATACACTTATATGCAGTATCTGAAGCCACGTGTGTATACAATGTATATGATTATTATTCATGTAAAAATTTATATTTGTCCGTTTCCAAGATAGTGGCCCTTCTAATAGAAAACAGACCTGTCTTAGGTTTTGCTTAATGTCGGTTTTGGTGCTTGTTTTGTATAATCACATGTTCGCGAATGTGTGTGGAGAGGGGTGGGGGGTTGACGATGCAGCCATAAAACTGTCAGGCTGGAGGAGAAAGCTGAAGTCACTTAATGTTAGGAAAGCCAGCCATTTTATTACTGACTGCTGTCTTTCCAGCACTTAATTCCCTTGTGGCATCAGACCACTTAATGAGTCTCTCATCAGCGATCAATGATCCAAATGCTTATAGATGGAGTCTTCCAGATTCACCACCCCCTCCCTCCCTTATGTCTAGAATGGTCAAATATAGACTAGTAGCAGGGTGGCATAGTTGGGTGCTTACACTGTGACAGCCCGTGATACAAAAAAAAAACTAGGTTGGCCAAATCTAAAGGATTGTAACAGTTGACTTTAGGATTTCAAACCGCTAAATTATGCTGTTATTGATTTGTCTGTTTGTTTGTTCATCACACTTCATTACTAACAATTGCTGTTTGAAAGGCATTATAGCCTGCTAAGAAAGCATAAATAGGATGGGTACTATGTTGTAGGACAAATAATATCATTATTGCGTTATATTTGCTTTTGCAAAATGTAATTCTTTTGGAGAGTAACATTTGTGAGATGTTACAAAATATCTTATTTTATTTATTTAACCCTTTATTTAACCAGGTTTGTCCCATTGAGATTAAAATCTCGTTTACAAGAGAGACCTGGCCAAGAATGGCAGCGGTACATATAGCTTCAGACAAAACACAAAAGCTAGATATTATTGATTCAATCAAATGTTGTGTTTTTGACTTCATTAATATTGATGATTTGCAATATTCTGGGGCTGGTCATTGGTCGTCCCATGCATGATAACTCATCCAAGTGCGTCTAATTGGACCTGACAACCTTCTCAGCTCTTCTTTCTTCTCGCCTCCTACAGGGAGAAAGAGACACTGGCTGTGCAATCTATTTTTTTAATGAGTACAACACATTTCGCTAATTATTATTATTTTTGCTCATGTGTTGTAGTTGGGTTGCATTGGACTCCTTATTGAGGCACTGCTACGCTCATATTGTACCGAGTGTTTTATCACCTCCAGCACGACGTAGGAACAGAACCATGTAATGCGTACGCCAAACGGATGGTTGATCTCGGGGCTTTCTGCTTGTGTGAGAGTCTTTGTGTGTTGAGTCGGGAGCAGCAGTTTGGGTGGACGGCATCTCCTAATCAGCCATGCTTGTTATGTTCAACACGCCGGTGGGAGAGGTGAAATGAGCACGAGAGAACAAAAGCTACCAGTTGAGAGCATCCCTGCAGGCATCCAGAGTTCTGTAGAAATAGGCATGTGTTTACCATTCTTCCACATCAGACGGCTACCTCTTGATCTTGTCCGTTGCGCGCCCAAAACACGCGTGATTATATATCTATATATATATGCAATTCTACCCCTCGCACATTATGTCGTCCCCGGGTCTTGTATATGTACTTCATGTAGGTCAAATGCAGTTGTTTTTGCTTCATATTTCCAGCTGCCACCTTCTTGCGAGGCAATATTACTTGTCTCTCTCTCGCGCCTGTCAATATTACCTCTGAGTATTGATTGTGTGTTAGCTGGCTTAACCAAAGAGTCCTTAATCATTCAGCTGCCAGTCATCTCTGTTTGTTTTCCCTGTGTGCTCCAAGGAACCAGGCGCTGCAGTAGGTGGATGTGTTGGCAGTGACATCATGGTGCATAGATGCTAACTTATACACAGTATGTAGGCATGTGTAAGTTAAATGCAAATAATATCAACCGTCAGTTAATCTGACGCTTCAAAGTCAGCGTCTGCTTTTCTTCATGTGTCGTTATGAACGAAAAGGGATGTAGCTGTAGCATGCATGGGGTTGAAGGAGGATTCATTTTAGTGCGTAGCCTATCCAAAATGACAGACCACGTTTTGACGTATTTCACCCAAATCCTTTTTTTTTTTAAACAAATTAATTTGGGATTATGCGAGCCTCTCATTATACTCTCTCTCCTTGGCTTGAGCTGACATTTCGATCTAATCCATAATGTTTGATTTGTCTTGTTTGATCAGTCAATCATTTGGAAGGTCTTATAATTTGGCACTTCGAGAGGCACGGCGTTGAACAGAACAATGACCCTAATAGACTTCCTCTCCTCAAGTTTGCATCAGTCACATCTAGAATAGAAATCTACTGAAAACCTTCCAGAGTTGCGGGTAACATAAATGTTACGGTCATGCTTTCTGAGGTCTTCCCTTGAATCTGTGTTTATCGCCAACCAATGACCACTAAAGATTGTACATTGGATTACGGCGATGTGTACGTATTGCCAAACCAAAAAAAAAAACCCTGAGGAAAGACATAATAAGATTCTATTCTATTTACAGTCGCTCGGCATCATATGGCCACGTAACCTAATAGGTGTGTCACCGATGCAGTGACTTTGTGAAGGGGATGAGAGGGGAAGAGAAAGCCTTACGGGGGTGGAGACGTGGTCCCTCAGTGCATCACGCTGTCCTAGATCCAAAATTAACCCAGCCGCACTCCGGCAGGTCTGCTCGGCGTGGAGTCTGAAGACGACTCGCCGAGCTCTCCCCTTACCTCTCCGTACGTGCTCCGTATACATGTGCGGTGTCTGGCGCCCGCATACGGGCGTGACTTGTCTCGTTTTTGACTTCACGTCGGGCAGATCATCGCATGTCTGAGCGGCGCGCTCGGCCACGCACTCGACTGTTTCTATTCGAGACGCTTCGCCGGCGTTCCCTATTTTAACGGTCGTCTTAAAAGTCACGCGTTCGGCGGCCGATCTGTTGTGACGGATCGGTGTTTTTATAGGCCTTTGTCTCCGTCGCGCTGAGTGTACTCTCATCCCGCGGTGTGCCTCACCGTGCCATCAAATCCTCCCCCCGCCCCCAAGCGCACAAATAGAAAAGAGGGAGATGTGTTCCGTTGCATCCTAAGCCGGCGTGTGATAACGCCCACTAGTTTTGATGCGTTGCCTGAAGACCAGATGCCTGGTGAGGTATTATGCGGAGAGGAGGGCTACGGCGGGGTGGGGGGTGGGCGAGGGACGGCTCTATTGTACACGGATTCCAGTCGGGAGAGAGGCACGCGGTGCTAGTTAGTCCTCTGCTATTACCTTACCTCCCGTTGAGTCTGTGTGGATGGGGTTGGAAATGATGCAGGACGTGACCATTTTCAAATGGCTTACTAGCATTTGCGAGGATGCGAGTTGTGATAAGTTGAAGGTCCTTTTTAAATAAAGAGGAAAGCCGTTTGGATTCCACGACACGACGCTGCAACACTAGTCTTAACGTTAAGTCAATAATATCATATCAATACATTGACCCTCTCTAGTGTCGCTGACACTTTCAGGCATTCATCATTTTTGTGTGCCCCTCAAGCAACAAAAATGGATTTTTAAATTTTTTTTATTGTGCGCACGTGTTTGAGTCCTCACGCACAGAGACCAATGTAGGGCGATTGTCCTCCGGGGAGCGGTCTTCACAATGAGGCCTGGTGGTCGTTTGAAAGGAGAGGCTTATGTTTAGAATGGCTCCTTTTTTCTTTTTTCTTTTTTTGCTCTGAGGAAAAGAGGGCCCGACCTACCTCATCAACACCACTCTGGGGAAAACAAAACAAAGGGAATTGCATTCGTGCACATTTGTACTTCACAGACACACACACACACACACATATACATACATTTCTTCTTCCTTGTCCTCTTCCCGATTCAGTGATTGAGGCCCAGCTGAGCGGGGGTTGTGCGTTCAACCCTGAGGGCTGGCGGAGCCACCTGTCCATGCTGTAATGACTGGGCTCGCTACCCATTCACTGGCTGTTGGGCAAGGACAGAGTGAAAGGAGTGAGGTGAAGAAAGTTAATTGTGCCAGCAGATAGAGTGTGGCGGCGGGGTGTGGATTAGTGGAGGTAACCCCGGGGAGGGGTATGACAGCAGGAAGGGTGTTGAGTGGTAAGGTAACGCGAGTGACCCTGATCCTCCCCCGCGACCAGATCTGCAACGGACACACTCATGAGACCAAGATTACTGTGTCTGAACGTCCACACCCAAGAAGAGAGGAGTTCAGTTCACTTGTGACATGTCGGCACTGTATAACATACTGTGTAGCATGGAGCAGACAACCAGGAGCTCCCCACAGGGACATGTCTGGAAACTGTAACCCTCTGTGGGTTCACTTCACACCTTTGCATTTTGGCAAATAAGATGGCTGCCTGTGCACAAATATTGAATCTCGATTAATCACATGATTGTCCATAATTAATCGTGAATTAAACATTTTTTATCTGTTCAAAATTCAACGTAAAGGGACATTTTTAAGTTTTTAATGCTCTTGTTCACATGGGAGTGGACAAAATATGCTTGCTTTATGCAAACGTCAGTATATCTATTATTGGAAATTAGCACCACTTAACGAACCTTGTCGTTAAGTGATGTAACCATGATGTAACGTTCCAAACAATAGATGGTGTTGAGTGGTCCAATGGGCGGTCCAAAAAGCTAAAGTTCTAAGCTGTGCTAAGGGTGCTTTTTGTGTGTTTTTAAACTTTGCCGCGCTGGAGAACACAAGCCCCGACCTAGCGACGGGCGACGTGTCAAGTCAGCGCACCGTTTACAGAGCCTCCGTTTAGCGCGTGGCAGAAATAAGTGGCGCTGCAAACAAATTAGCGTGATTATCACGTTAGCTTTGACAGCGCTAGCTCTTTGGTTGTATCCGTATGGCCGACATGAATTTGCACGGGGCTAAACCACGCCAGACAGAACACATTGCGGTGTTCTAGTCGTTGCCGTGGTCTGTACTTCGTTGGCCGTACATATTGGGAAACGTTTTTATCTGCGACGTAATCCATGGCCAAAAAGGTTTAACCATTTAGATGGAGATCTCATTTGTGACCTGTTTGTAATGGAGTCCATTCATCATGCAGCCACTGGACGATGGCTAACTATTACGATTCTAATAGAGATTAATGTGTCTTTTGAGTTTTGCAGCGTTTTATAGTGTGTGTGTGCTACAGCAAAATATTGTGTTCAAGTAGCAACTGTTCTTTTGATAACTTTGAATTTACTGCATCAATGCAGCACACATTCAGCTTGATGGCCCTAGCAATGCAATTGTGTTACTGTCTATGAAAAGTGTAAATATAAGCTAAGCTAGGCCGTTACAGCAATAAAGGGGTTTATTCAAATGGGGTTAGTAGAGAGGGAATGCAGAATACAGTAGTTTGTACCAGGTATGCTGACATGGTGTTCACAGCCGTTTTCTCTGGTGGATTTTGGTTCTTTTGTGTTATACAATTACTTAAGTCACTCTTGTGGAACTCTTGGCTGGATCGGGGATCACCGAATGAGCTGAACAAGCAGTTCCACATTCTCAGACACTGAAACACAGACACATCCATACACACTGGCACTTAGCCTTTAGCTTGTCCCTGGTCTCTCTGTCTCTTCATCCATCAGCTTTATCACTGTGCTTCTGCTGCTG
>OMKP01008052.1:2094-12218 GCA_900302375.1 Bathygadus melanobranchus
TATATATTTGACGGCAGAGAGAGTCAGATTCTGACCTCATTTTTCTCCAAAGTGGGCACATTGTCATTGATGTCCAACACCTTTATCTCTACAGTTCCAGTCCCTGTAAGCCCCCCGGGACCCCCTCCCATATCAGTTCCCTCTACAGTGAGTCTGTAGAAGTCAATTCTCTAGCAGGGAAAGAGACAGAAGAGGAACATTACAAAAATATATACATCTCAGCAATCATTTGAAAATACCTGTTCCACCAAATAAATGATTCTGTAGTCACCATGCAGTGCACGAGAGATAAAAGACTAACAATGATGGATTCTAGTAATGTGATGTGAGAAACTATTGAAGGAGCACAGCTTTGATTAA
This sequence comes from Bathygadus melanobranchus, assembly GCA_900302375.1. NCBI lineage: Eukaryota > Metazoa > Chordata > Actinopteri > Gadiformes > Macrouridae > Bathygadus > Bathygadus melanobranchus. Next base: position 2,455 of record OMKP01008052.1, read on the forward strand.
ATCACAAATTATGTATTATATTGCTATATTATACAAACAATTATTCAAACACATATTCATTTGCTTTACCTATAACAAGGAGATCTTTCTATTTGAAGAGTAACAGCGCCCATTTGTTAAAGTGTTTGGGATTAAAAACCCTCCTATCAGTGTCCAAAATGTACTTTTAGAATTTAGAATCTTTTTACCTGCCAGAGTGAAAGAATTGTTTTTGTTTTAAAAGTTGTTAATGTTTTAATATGTAACCCTGCATTGTTATTTCTTTTCTCCTGTTTCCTATGGTTTAGGAGGACATTTAGAGGAAAATGTGCCGTATTTATGATTAGAGATACTTATCCCCTTTTTACAAGATATTGATGCGTAATTACAAGAAAATATGTTTTACCCCAAATGAATGGAATCCAATTTTGTTCCCAACAAAAAATTGGTTGTTCTTTGACGGCATCTCCGAGACTGATACGTCTGCCACTTACCTCTCTGTCCAGTGTGGGCTCTTTGACGTATAATTTGCCTGTCTTCTTGTCTATAGTGAACATTTCCCCAGGACTAGCCGGTTCCTGTTTGATGATCTTATAGACAATCTCAGCATTAATTGTTCCCTTTTCGTCCTTATCTTCACCCTGTATTTGCATGACGAAGGTTCCTACAATGAATGGATAGATCAGTTATATTCTCTTTAGGCCACTTGTCAACGTAGGGTCAACGTAGGTATATAAATAAACACATTTTGTGATGAGGGAAAGCAGTGCTTTATTTAATAATCAATAACTTAACAGTAGAGTTTAACAGTACCTTTTTTGCTGGATTCTGTGGTGTTTCCTTCAAGCAGATTAAAATAAGGCTCATTGTCATTCTCATCCCCAACTATCACCTTCAGTGGGATGTTGTCTTCGGCCAAGCTTCCATTTCTGTACTTGGCTATTCCTACAAGCTATACAATGGCATATATATATTTCATTATATTATTAAATAATCACTTCATAATTTTCTATCATTCAGACTCAGCCATGTTGTTAATCGACCCCATTCAACTTACATTGTAGCAATCCCTTTTCTCTCTGTCCAAGATACCCCTGATGCGTACAAAGCCGTTCTCCGGGTCTATAACAAACAGGTCAATGGGTGGCTTGTCAGCTCCTTCTCCAGAAAGAGTGTATTCCACCCTTTCTTTGATGGCCGTATCCGAGCGGATCTGGTAACCAAATATTTAGTTTTTAATGGATAAGCAGGGTTTGTTTGGGGTGAAAATTAAGTGATCTGAACTGGAAGAGTTTGGAAGAACTGCCAAACCCCCAGAGCATTTGCTGCTACCTGCATTTAATTTACCTTGGCAATATATTCTTTCCCGGTGTAGTCAACACCTTCTTGAAGCCGAGCGGGAGGAAGGATCCACTCTCTCTTCATCCTTCTTAGTTTCTTGGATCCCTTTACCTTGGCATCAGTAATTAGAATCTGGAAGATATTTATGTAACGCTTTAGAATTACAAGAGTAGCTTACAATGTTTTCTCAATTGCAACACTTAAGTAGACTTTAGGACAACAAAGCTGGTACAATTAATGCAAAAGCCAACATTCCAATAAATTGCATGATGGGATGGGATTTAATTCCTTGTCTACAGCGTTACAGATTTGAGAACTTACTTGTTTTTGGCTGAATCAGGCACAACCCAAAACTACCCAGGCAAAAATATTGCCTGGGTAGTTTTCTGTATAGCCATATTCATTTATATGATTTGGGTTAGGGTTAGGGAACATTTTTTCACAGTTTTGTCTTTCACAGTGTACGTCTTCACAAAACTCAACACATGAGGCTTTGTATGGACACTGGTGTCGCATTTCTATTGAGTCTGTACGGGCCATTGATGTATGGTAATATATATTGTATGTATAATGATGTACCTATGAAAATAGACAGCCTGTTCATAGAAAAGAGAGCTAGTTCCTATTGTAGCTCTATCTTGCAGGCATGTTTTACTGCAATGTTATAGGGTGTTCATTTTTTACTTTGGTTAGTTGGTTTGTGGGTTTAGGTACGCGTGATGAAGGCAATTAATTTCCAAAGGTTGTTAGCTGACTGGGAACACACTTCTAGCTTAAACATCTAACAGTATGCATTTTGAGAACAGCTGGAAGCACAAAAGGTGTCAAGACATAATTTAACATAATTACAGTGAAAAAATAAAATAAATGTGTGTGTGTGTAATTTGTTAGCGAGATGAAAACATTGACTAATATGCTACATTTTATTTATGTTGTCTGAAACACAACAGAATCTCATGGTCTATTCTCTAAGGACAGGTTTTAGAAGTAGGCTGACTAACATCTACTGACTATTCAACCCTCTAGTAGAATTTTTGTCTGTTCACGCAAAAACACAATGATATTAATTGTATCTACAGACACAAGAAACAGAAATTAACACGTAAAATTGTACGACTCAATGTGCCTGATTTTTTTTGGACCAAATACCATTACTTCATTACCATTAACACTCTGTATGTATCTCTAACTTATTATTCTCTCTAATGTTATTATTATTATCAATAACATTCACATGTTAAGAGGTTTGTGTGTGAGTCTGTGTGTGTGTGCGCGCTCATGTGTCTGCGGGCATTATCTGCATGCGTGTGCATGTGTATGTACTCACCACGGCTAGGAATAACAGAAGCAGCAAGCCAAACTCCCTCGCCATTGTCTCGCACGGAACACCTTAACATCCACGCTTATGTCCGGGGCTTTTGATCTAAACGACTTTGCAGAGTTGTTGTTTTTGTTCTGGGGGATGGGGAATTAATAACACAAACTCTCTAAAGCCTTAAATAAATGTCACTTTGTGTTAAGACACACCTATGTCACCCTTGGCCTCCCCTAAGAGAGGCGTACAACCACTCCTCCTTGTGCAGTCCCCTTCAGAAACCTCCCCCCCACCTTGTGGGGAACTTGAACTCTGCGTTCTATGACGGCCCATCATTATATGAGCGCTGCATGTTTTGAAGAGGTGTGTCTCTGGTGGGTGCAGAATGTTGGGAATGGAACTTTTACATGATGCCCTTAGGCCCTGACGCTTCAGGGTTTGGCTCTTTCAGTCACCTGCTTGATTTGAAATGACATGCCGAGAATAACAAAAATGACAAAGATGATTTTGCGATGATTCTCCCAAACTTCACAACTTTTTAAATTGATTACTACAGTAAACATTACCTTATTTTGTATGTCAGATATCTGATGCATGGTGGGCTGTCGGATCATTCTCAAAAGGGCAAGTTCGATGAGAATTAGGCTGATCGCATCAGTGACTAAAGGGATTAGTAAGCATTCCTTAAACAAAACGTAGTCACATAACATAAGCCGCAAAACAGGTGAGACTTTCTAAAAAAAACATTTCACCTCCACCACTTTCATTTCACTGCATACCGTGTGTGTATGTGAAAAATACAAATCTTGAATCTTGAATCCTTTCCTTAGAACAGCTTTGTAGCAAAGGCTCCTGCTGGATGCAGGAGCCTTTGCTGAACTCAAATTTCCTTTGCTGGGCGTCTCTGGTGACCAGGACATAGGTAGATGTTGTTATAACTGGTTCAACATGTCAGAGCTCTCTTTTTGTGTGTGTGTTTGTGTGTGTCTGTGTGTTTGTGTGTGTGTGTGTGTGTGTGCGTGTGTGTGGTGATGGCTGGTTTATCCTGTGTGCCTTAATTACTCAATGCACAGATATGCAGCCTCACCCAGCCCCAGCTCGTCGGGAGCAGTTGGGGTTAGGTGTCTTGCTCAGGGTTAGGGTTAGGGATATATACACACACAGATATACACACACACACACACATGCTGTGGGAACACAACACATCTCATACAACCACTCCCAGTGTATATTTGTATTACATATACAGTATATTTACAGATGGCATTGGTCTTTTTCTCTTTATCCCAGCCCACCGTTCAAGTTCTAACATGTTGTGCATACTTTTAAATGTTAAAGGTCACACCTTACTGCAAGTGAACTGTGAGCTGAAGCTTAAATGTACCCCTTGATTCAATCTCTCCGATGGACCACTGCAATAATATTGGACAGATATGTTTTAATGAGGTGTCTTATTTCAAATACAAGCGTTAGCACAAAAAACGTATTAAGAGTTCTGTATACACTACAATCAGCACATAGCAAACACCTAAACCTCGTTCACCAGCTCTTAACTCTTGCAATATAGGCATGCAATTGACACTTCACCAGACATAACTAATGGTTAACGCCTGGTTAGCTTTTAGCGAAGAATATATAACACAGCTGTGCAAAAAGTAATGAATTTTCATGAAATATGAGTGAAATACTGTGTATTTTATTATGTTATGTACATGATGGTACTCTAAACTAATACCTTAGTTAAGATTATCACAAGTTTGCACATGACCTGACAAAACCTTGCCATACAGATTTGTATTCTAAACGTTGATAGTCGTATCCAACAACATGATTTTAACATTCATGTAATATGTATTTATTTAGTATGGTTGTGCACATACAGTATATGAATATTAATCCTATGTTATTTTGTTATTTTCTTTTTTTCAAAGCTGTATTGGAGTTGAATCTCCATAGTCTCCACATGTATTTCAAGTTAAAACAGGTATCAAGCGCCTCTTCACTTGCCCTTGATCGAGATAGCCAGAGAATCTCACTTTACCTCTTTACCTCACTCATCCATAAAATGTTTTTTACATAAGGTTATGGGAGGAGTTTGATTGTTTTCATAAAAGTTTGGACCTATCAGAACGGAGAAAGATGTTTAGAGCTGGCAAGTGGTGCTGCAGTAGCCCCTGTCTTTGAGAAAATGAATTGCAGTGGATAACTCTTTTCTTCTCGTCCACTCTTCAATTTCTAGGAACTCTTCGTCCATATACTCTGGCTCAATAAATACGGGTGGCCATTGAATTCTACGGAGTCATCTACGGTTTCAAAATCACCTAAATATTTAGCCATGACTAGATGACACTGTCCAACACAATAAACTCTTGCTGGTCACATTTCCACTGTTGTCGTCCTGCAACAACTCAACTCCTATGACTGAGTCTTCTCCTTGCGGGAGACACAAACAGACAGATTAAGCGAAAGGTAAAGAAAAAACTTTTATTTGTCCATTTCCATCATGTTGTCAAACACTTACAACAATCTGAGCCTGTCAGTGGCAAAGGAAACACTTTTAGAGACTACATGGATCGCTTCCATCAACGTTGTTGATGGAAGTGCTTAAAGGTACAGTGTGTAGGATGAAGTGGCATCTAGCGGTGAGGTTGCAGATTGCAACCAGCTGAATACCCCTCTCCTCACCCAATCACATTTTCCAAGCATGTAGAACTACAGTGGTCTTCAGGTGCCAGGAGCTACTTTCAATGATGTCATTGTCTATGAATGCATCAAGTAGCCAGAATCTGTCAAGTGATGAGGTTCCTTTACATAGAGGCAGAATGCGTGCTGCACTACAGGCTCATTTGCATAAAGTTAACAGAAGTTCAAATTTTGTTCCACCCCTTCAATGCGACACAAGCCCCTGTCTGCACATGCGCCGTCCTAGCTTTTGCCCCACACGAAAGTTAACAGCATTTTAACACATATTAAAATTAGAGAAGCAATGTTAGCCAATGAAACTAATAATCTAGCTATTTTTTTCCTTTACCAGCATTTAAATCCAAATACATTAATTCATATCATCATTGCCAAGCCCCTTTATGACTTTTTAGGCTTATTTCCCATGCCACTTATAATGCTATTAATACACCACTTACAATGTAACTGTATGAAAAATCAATTTAGATCCCCAATACTACAGTAATAATTGCAAATCATTAATCAAAAAATCGTCTTATTTTGGGAAAGTAGAGGGGATACAGTATAGGGGAACAAACTGTCTCAATATCTTACACCCATGATATGAGCAGCCGATAACCCGTGATACCCATGGTCAACATCTGCTACAAGCATGATATCCCCCTGCCCTTGGCTGCTAGATCTGACCTTGTGTGTGTCTTTTTCCCTTGTTTCTGCTCCTCTGGGCAAAGTAAATACACCCGCGGCCTGACCTCCACCTGAGATATACTCTATGTGTTCTGGGTTTCTGTTGAGCACTACACCGTGCAAGCCGCCCTCAGCCAGCCCCTCTGCCAGCAGGGCAGTACACTGGAGCTGTGGTTGGATGATGCAGGCCATCGGTATGGAAGCAGTGGGGTAGAAAACAGGCTGCTGTTGCACCAGGACTGGCTGATAGGCAGATGGGAGCATGGCAACAGTGGCCAGAGGGCCACATGGGCCTGGTTGTGCAGAAATGTTATTGGTGCTCATCACAGTCAACGGTGTGTTGAAGTAGCCTGGATTGACAGTGGACGATTGTCCAACGTTAGCATAGTTGCTGTTGGTGATGCTGCCTTTGTTTACGTGGACTGGTTTTGACTCTTTCACTCCAAGCCTAGCAACCTGTTCAACCTTACGCTGCACTGCTTTGTGTGTGGGAGGGGTTTGATGTGGATATGGAGGAGGCTGGGGTTCTGGTAAGCACATTTCGGCCAAGGTCTTGAACTTCGAATCAAGGTCGTCAAGGAACTGCAGGTCATTGTCAAAGTCCAGTAGGCTGCAGCAGCCCACTGAACCAGCTGGAGAGCCCTTTCCTTCGTATTCATAGACCAACAGCATGTCTACTGCCAAATGGCACTCTGGCAAATTTCTAGTCCTCTGGGAAAAGACAAGAACAAAATGTAAATGTATGATTTTAACATTCACTGTCAAACGTACTTGTAACTCAGTGGTTTTCAACCTTTTAGCGCCCACCTGTGCAACATAGCCTCTATAACTCACTCTTGTCACCCATTCATTTTATTTAGCCAAATACAATTTGACAAACTATTATTAAATATTTACTACCAAAATAATGAATTCAATATTCAGTAATTAAATTCATTTGTAAACTTTCAACTTTGTAAAATAGAATAGAAATAATAGAATCTACCTCTGTATTGGGAAATTAGTACATACAAAGTACTGATATATTACATTTAAAATGACATCAAGTTTTTGTATAGTTGTATATATTGCAATAATAATATATGGTTGTCACTAAATACCACTGCACAACTGGACATATAATGTATAAATGCAGAAACTGAATGTGATCAATGTTTTTTCTTTTTCTTTCTGTAAGCAAAAATGACACATTTAAATACATGTGAAGAGTTGATATTCATCCAAATATACAATGTATTGAAATGATTCAAATGCAGTCAAAATGATTTGGTGTGAATAACACAATGGACAAGGAAATAGCCCCCAAAAAAGGAGATTGATGTGAAGCCAAATGCACTGAGCAGTCTGAATGCAGCCGTCAATATGTGCTGTTCAGTTGTACAAGGTTTGGCCTAAAGACTCATTGTTTGAAATATTCTGAAAGTAAGTTGATATGTTTACCTAAAATGCTAAATGGGTGGGTGATGGCAATCCCTCACCTGTGAGTAGTAACCATACAAACACGTATTTGAGAGGGCAAGGCCTTCATAACGTGACTTGTTATCTTGTGCATATGAAGTCACACCCCACCGATGTGACTCTTCATACTCTCTGTCTTTTCTCAAATTGCCTAAAGACCTTGGCTTGCAAACAGAGGTCATGTTATTGACCGTTAGAGCCGTTGTCATATTCAAGCTGTTGGAAGTAGGGTTTGCAGCCGTGTAGACAAGAGCCCTGTCAGGTTTTATCAGGGATGGAGAGCTGAATAGAGGGACCTCCTGCAAATCAAGACAAACAATGGTCTGTTAAAGATCGTTTACCTAGATAAAGTCAGGTCCTTTGGCTATACCCACGATTTTGTTGTAATTGGTAAGAAGACTAAGAAAGTATTAAATTGACGTCTCTGGTCACATGATAATCTACTTCTATTGTTTCTGCTCAACCAACAATAACATGTTCATATTTACAGTCACCTCATTGATAACAAATAATACATAACAGCAATTTGACACACAGCTCACAGCTCTATCAATAGTCCACTGGAATTTACCCTGTCCTCTCCTTGGCCCTCTGTATGGTAGGCAATCAGATGTTCTTTGGTGTCATAAGGAAGGTCAGTGAAGGTCCCCGGGACACCACACAAACAGGTAATCGATATAAGACCTACAACTACAACAGAATAGCCCCCAAACCTGTGAACATACTACAGCACCAAAAGCAGGCTGTGCAATTGCTGAAAGTGCAATTGCAGAGTGATCAAAAATTCCATTGCTAGTTACTCTTTAATTGTAATATATTTTCAAATTTGGGGTGATTTTAGAAATATATAGCAGAGCAAAGTTGCAGATACATTCAGCTCACTTTCTGACTATGCTAAGATAACAAATGACAGTTTGAACAGGACTATGTCGTGGGCGGACATGTACAAGAGGACAGCTAGTAGCCTGTGGGCTGAGGTACCATGTAGGCCATGTGTTTGTGCGAGTGTTTCCTTTCCTTTTTATAGGTGAATGAGATGGGGTCGAAGTGAAGAGCAATTGGGAACAGCAGAAGCAGACTGTGGAAGGAGCACGATGCCCAGAGTCCACAGGGGCCAACGCACTCGAGACCGGTCAAGCAGGTTCATGACTTTTAGCGTTCTGCCTAACGATTTCTGGGTTCTGATTGTTGTATGTCAGAGTTTGTTGTGAATTGGACTGATCTATGTGATTCTGTACATGTGTGTCCTGTATCGTCATACATTGTGAGCATCATTGATCTGATATGTCTTTGCAGTCAAAACGACATTCATTGGCAGACATTACTCGGCACACTTTTTCCCACACACACGTGTTGTTGATGTTTGTGCAGATCTGGCCTGTCCAAATGACAGCAGGGTCCAAAATGAACTTACATAATTTAGTCTTTTTACCAGCCAGAATGTAATTGGCAAAGCAATTGTTTTAATATGTAACCCTAAGCCTAACCCTAACCTAAAGTTTTTTACCTGCCAAATGGTCAAATCGGTTGATTGGTAGTGTTCAGTTTGGACCCTGGACTACGGTAAGCCAAATGAAGTCCTCTATGTGTCCGGCAGCGGGGAAAAGAAGGCTCCCTTCCAGTGGATACCCGAGTGTCTCCCTGCATTCCTTAAGCCGATTAAGGATGTGTTCATCGGTCATCTTGGCCTTTGCAGATTTTAACTAGCCATTCCTCTTGTACACAGGTGCCAGCCTGTGTACTGGGCTAGAGTGCAGTGCAGAGAGACACTCGACGGTTGGGTCCACACGCCATCAGACGAAGACAGAAGCGTATGCTCATGTACCCAAATCTACCCAGCTCTGTCATGCAGGCTTATCACTTTCAGCAGTGTTATTTCATTTACATTTATTACTTCATTTACTTTATTTAAGCGTATTACTTTCAGCGTTCTACCAGACCCGTTCAGATCCAGCCATCCCCAATAAGCAGCATTTGGCCACCTTCACTGATGTACTCTGTTCTTCATGGGTACCAAGCGTAGAGTGGTGGTGCGGACAGACAAACATACCTAATTTAGGTTAATTGTATGAGAGTGCAATAGGGTTTGCCACAGGGTTAGCTGGCTGGCTGTCAGATTACAAAAGCACATAGTTTGTTTCCCAGCATGCTGTGTTTTGTGGAAACATTTAGCATTCAGTGTCGTGTGTGGGAAAGCCTTGTACATTTGACTTCCTTCGAGTTTATATGTGTTACTTGTTTTTCCTGCATGATATCTTGCACCATCTCATCTCGCCTCGAGTTATTTGCTATTCATTGCCAT
>OMKP01008075.1:2030-18238 GCA_900302375.1 Bathygadus melanobranchus
GGGGGGAGACGGAGGGGTGGATGGGGCGAGAGAGAGCGGGACAGAGGGCCTCAGCGTCCAGCAGAGAACCACAGGCCTCCAGCAGACTCTGGCTAGGCTCAAGGAGCTGCAGGTGGAGGGGGAGGCCGAAGGGATGAGGAGAGAAAGGGAGAGCGGGAGGGAGAGGGTTGTGGACTATCTAGAGGATTTGCTCAAGAGCAGTGTGGAGTTGGAGGTTGCATTGCCAGTTTCAGCAGAGCCCAACTTATGATTCCTGTCAGTCTTGTAAAGGCAGGACAGACCTCAAGGTCCTCAAATCATGACAGACCTGAGAGTAAACTCCAGGGCAACAAGCCAAGAATCAAACCATTATATTGCCACAAACTAATGTTCTTCAGTCTTTAAATGGAAGCCGGTATGCTCTTGTCTTGTCTGAAGACTAATTAAAATGTCTTATTTTGTATTTATTTGATTTATGTTTTGATTCATTTTATTCATTAAATAATTTCCACACAAAAAACGGTCCGATTTATTTTAGCTGTAAGTAAGACCTGTTTACATATAATAACTGTACATAACGTGTCCTCCAGAGGGCGACATTTACAGCAAGAGCGGTTGTATGATCCGGATGTTGGCTAGTAATGCCTTAAGAGAAGTAGACCACGCTGTGAGAATGGACGCCGTGGACTTGTTCAGAAAGCTTGGCGCTGGAGCCAAATTTGATTTAAAGAGATTTGGGAAAGATGCCGAACGGTTTAAGGTAATGCCAGTTGTTTCTGGATTTGGTGAAAGACGAATATCCCTTGACATTAGTTGTAGAGTTGCTTTCTTATTTGCGACAATTGAGGACAGCTCAAGCTCAAACGTTTTACGTTTGTGTCACAACTTTTGAGGTGGAGTCCAATGGGTACTTTACTTTCATAGCATTGTGTGGCGGCGTCCAAAACGCTTAACTACATTTCAAACATGTAATGAAATGTGGCGTTTTATATCCTACAGGTAGTGCGCTCTCAGGGAGAACAAGCTGCTTCTGATCATGTTTCGGGGATCGACTATTTTGGTCAAGGCTCCAGCAGCAGCACGGAGCTCCGGGTGGAGGCTCCCTGTGATGAAGCTCCCTGTGATGATGAAGCAGAGGATCGCGTTGAAGTTGGGGGTAAAAGGAAGAGACAGCTAGAAGACTTGAAGACCGTGAAGTCGAAGAAAAAGAAAAAAGCTGTCCAGGTGGACACAGAAGGTAAACAGTCTCACTGTAGGGTGGATTGGTGGTCTTTTTGCTACAGCGAAGTAACTAATGACATTGTCGATGCAATTAAGTTTCATGATATGCGTAATGTCTGTTCGTTAAAAGTGAAAGCTGACAACAAGCTGGTGCTGGCTGAACACTTTTCATTTAAAAGAACCAGAGCAACGCGTTATTTCTTTTCCCCAAATTAGCAGGTGGACGACCAGGCAGTACCGGCTCTAATGGAATAAGCTGGACAACATCTTGTGAGGGAAAACCTCAGAAGCAGGAGGATGGAAAGGAGAAGGCCTCCTTGAAGAGACTAAAAGATCTTCACAATGAAAAGGTATTTCTATATATACATTTGGTGGTCAATATTTATCGAACGAGGCTTCGAATATGGTGTGTCATTCTGGCAACCGGAAGGTTGCTGGTTCGATCCCCGGCTCCGCCTAGCTAATTGTCGAGGTGTCCCTGAGCAAGACACCGAACCCTAACTGCTCCTGACCAGCTGGTTGTTACCTTGCATGGTTGACACCGCCGTCGGTGTATGAATGGGTGAATGTGAGGCAAATGTAAAGTGATCTGGAAGCGCTATATAAATGCAGTCCATTTACATATAATGACGTAATTATAACAGGTTGTCTCCGGTGGCTTACCAGTAGAATGTCGGGTTATTCTCACCCTTTTGTTTTGTTTATTTCATTTCAGGTCAATCGCATTCGCAATCAGCACCGCATATACGTGCATGGCTCTGACATTCCCGACCCAACGTGCACATTTGAGGATCTGCAGACAGAGTACCGCCTGAACCCACGAGTTCTTCAGAACCTCAAAGAAGCAGGGCTGAGCACCCCGACGCCAATCCAGATGCAAGCTGTTCCTCTGATGATGCATGTAGGTGCAGCACCCTAGGGACATCGCGCCACAATACGGAACGTTACAGGACACTTCACACTTTAGAGAACACTGGAATGGGGTTGGCTCCATCTTTGGCACCTCCTCTGTCCCAATGTGTCCTTGAGCTAGATGCCTAACTCTGAATCTCAGATCCGATAGTCCTACTATGTTATAGCAGAAGTTTGAGTGGACATAACAACTAGAACAACGTCTTATTTGCCTGTGCATGTGGATCGAATCTGCTACTTATTGTTACACCAGGAACGGGAGATCCTGGCTTGTGCTCCGACGGGATCAGGAAAGACGCTGGCCTTCTGTTTACCACTGCTGGCTCACTTGAAGCAACCAGCCAATCAGGGCTTCAGGGCCGTCATCATCACTCCCACCAGGGAGCTGGCTAGCCAGGTACCGAAACACAAGGCCTTGCTGAACTGTAAGAGTGGGATACTGAAGTTGTGGGTATGCGATTTATTTGGGCAACATCTTTTTAACCAACCTGCCATCATGTTTAGACCCACAGGGAGCTGGTTCGCCTGTCAGACGGTCTCGGGTTTCGAGTTCACATAATTGACAAGGCCTCCTTAGCAGCCAAGAAATACGGACCTCAGTCAAGTAAAAAATACGGTAAGATAGAAGTGAAAAAGCATTCTGAACTGATGATTCAGTTCCTAGTATGTGTGGCAGTCGCTCAGGAGGTTTTCTGGCAACCTGAAGGTCGCTGGTTCCATCCCCGGCTCTGCCTAGCTAAGTGTCGAGCTGTCTGTGTGTGCAATATTGAAAAGCAGTCCATTTACCATTCAGTTAAATATTATATAACAATATTTTCTTTACATGGTACCAGCTCGGCTCGACTCGACTCGCCTTGGTACTCGCTCGTTTTCCACTCCAGATTTAGCGGCCCCTCAATGTAGCTACGAGCTAAGTTACGATGCAAAAACTCATCGCAATTTTCCAATAACAATCACCCCGGTGAAAAAGACAGATGGGTTCAACCCTCAACCTCATATCTGCTTGGATGTGTTGATGAAATGATCTGATCTGTTCAGAGGAAAGAGCTGGCAAGGTGAAAGTAACTCGTCAACCGCCTTCTCAACTTATTAACTCAAATTAAATTGTCTTCCGTTTGTGTTCACAGATATCCTGGTGAGCACTCCGAACAGACTGATCTACCTTCTTAAAGAGGATCCGCCGGGGCTCGATCTGAGCAGGTATCCGAAGCTAGGCTAGCAAGCTGGTTGTCTCAACGCTAGTTTCTCCAACTATCTGCCACTGACTTTTCCAGTGGTTATTCCTATGATGCCGTCCTATGATTCCTTAGAAATGTTAGAGAAAGTCAATCAATCACCCCAGAAATGTTGATCTAACTGTGCTTGTGCCAGGGTGGAGTGGCTGGTGGTGGATGAGTCGGACAAGCTGTTTGAGGACGGGAAGAGGGGCTTTCGTGATCAGCTGGCCACCGTGTTCCTTGCCTGCTCCTGTCCTCGGGTGCGCAGGGCCTTCTTCAGCGCCACCTGCACATCGGAGGTGGAGCAGTGGTGCCGCCTCAACCTCGACAACCTTGTCTGTGTCAACGTGGGCCAAAGGTAAAGTTCCCCTGTGATGCTCCTGGTAACATTCCCCAATGTTCTAAACTGGTATAAACCTCGGGCTTTACAACGACTCCATCGTTACCCTCAGAATCCATACGTCGAGTTACGCCCCATATGTGCGGCAGTAGCTCAGGAGGTAGAGCGGTTATCTGGCAACCGAAAGGTTGCTGGTTCGATCCCCGGCTCTGCCTAACTAATTGTCGGTGTCCCTGAGCAAGACACCTAACCCTAACTTCTCCCGACGAGCTGGTTGTTGCCTTGCATGGTTGACACCGCTGTCGGTGAATGAATGTGAAGCAATGTAAAGCGCTTTGGATAAAAGCACTATATAAATGCAATCCATTTACCATTTATGTGCTCTTGCTTTGTGACATGCTGACTGTGCTGCCTAATCCGTCTTTCACCAGGAACACGGCAGTGGAGACGGTGGAGCAGGAGCTGCTGTTTGTGGGGACTGAGAACGGGAAGCTGCTGGCGGTGAGGGACCTCATCAAAAAGGTAACATCCCTTGGGTTGAACATCACCGCCATGCCGTATGACCGAAGTGCAGAAGATGGGAGGCATTTAATGTTGGTCTATTTGTTTCCTCAGGGTTTCATGCCCCCCATGCTAGTGTTCGTACAGTCCATCGATCGAGCGCAAGAACTCTTCCACGAGTTGGTTTACGAAGGCATCAACGTGGATGTCATCCATGCAGAGCGCACACAGCAACAGGTACACACACACACACACACACACACACACACACCTCTGACAGGATGCACAACACTGTTACAAGAGTGAGATATCTGGGCTTGACGTGCGTGCGACGTGTTGGTGCCTCTGCCAGAGGGACAACGTGATGAGAAGTTTCCGGTCAGGCGATATCTGGGTGTTGATCTGCACCGCTATTCTGGCCAGAGGAATCGACTTCAAAGGAGTCAACCTGGTTCTGAACTACGACTTCCCAACCAGTGCCGTTGAGTATATCCACCGCATCGGTCAGTTCTCTCTGCAATCCGTCGCTTACAAACTACTTGTGGGACTACTGAGGCCATGTGTGTTTTAAAATGTGTGTGGCTGTGTTTGCTGTCCGTTGTCAGGACGCACGGGTAGGGCTGGGCACATGGGCAAAGCGGTAACCTTCTTCACAGAGAATGATAAGCCATTACTACGCAGGTATGCATGAATATATATATATATATTGTACTAGCGCTACAAATATTTACATAATTTCAATGATTGTTGTTCGCTGGCCGGTGTCTCCTAACTGGTACACGGAGGAGTTTGATTGTTATTAACAAGACATCTCTCCTGTCTTCCTCAGCATTGCCAATGTGATCAAGCAAGCGGGCTGTCCCGTACCTGACTACATGATGGGCTTGAAGAAGATGCACGGGTACAAATCCTCCTCCTTAGTCTTCCATAACCAGAGGCACGCCCTGGTGAAACAACACCATGTTTTTTTGCTTGACTTGGTGTTGATTCACTAGGTGGTTGTTATTTTAGCTGGTGTTACCTGGCCTAGGTCTGTAGAGAATTTGCTGTTGATGATAATTTTCATGTAAACTATTTTTGTTCTTCTTCTTTTAATCTAGTAAACTGAGGCGGTGGCTGAAACAGAGACCACCCCGGAGAACCACGATATCCACAACGCCACGCTCCATGATGAACAGAAACGCCAAAGGACCAAAAAGGCAGCAGAAGAAGTCCCAGCAGCCAGCTGTGGAGTCTGAGACACAAAACAGCTCAAAGAAGACAGAGGGCCAAAGCAAAGATGGAGAGAAACAGGGAAAGAGAAAAATGCAGAAAACAAACCAGCAACAATCTCAGAGAAAGGGGTCCAAGATGAAGAAGTAAGTTAATCTGAGTGTGGCGTGGCTCTATTTGAATTTAATACATATATTTGATTAAGATCAGATACTCGTTATATCATATACAACATGTTTGGCTCAATGTACTCATGTGGTCCTATAATGGAGAAAGATTAACTCAGAGCAGGATATTCATTGTGTTATGTTGTTGTTGTTTCAGCTCCCCAAAGAAGAAGGGCAAGAAAAATAAAGGAGAAGGCAGAAATGCGTGATATCTGATCTGATAACAGAGCTATGGACATCTCTTATGTTGCAATCATGCCACTGTTATTCTCTGTGGACCCTTTTGGATTTTGATTAGCAATAAAGAATTGTTATGACATGTTTGGTTTTCTCACTAGTTCCTGACATACGTTGAAAGCGAACTGACTTGCAGCAGTGCAGTGACAAATGTACGTTTCATTTAAATGGAGAAAACTATATATATTCATTGTCGGTAAATGGTTTATTCTTGCTGATTTTCTTTAAATGTCAGTTTTCCATGCAATTAATAGTGTTACATTTTTATATATTGTGTTCATGCTAATAAAATGTTTTGTTTATATAATACAATTAAGTCAATGTTAACAGGTTTGCCTTCATCTGCAATAATGTCAGTGTCTTCTGTCGAAGTGGTTGTTGCAATTAATCCACTACAAATAAAATACTAACAGGAGAATATTGCTAAATGCAATAATTTGTTAGGGTTTACAAACTACTGGTACAAGTTGCAGACTCAGTCAAGGTAAAATACTGAGATTTACATTTTGTTACATTTGCAATGGTTTATTGTGTAGGCTACTCGCGTTGATGAAGATTAACATACATCGAGAGAGTTAGAGTTGACGATGTGACGAATGAGATGACTAAGTTGCCAATAGCTGTGTACCTATTGCATATATCATAATTGTGGCATTACTGGTACAGTACATTGTAAATTAAGCTTTTTGGTCGTCCCATGGATCCGTATTTTTCTTCCTTTTTGATGGGCCCCCCAAAACATCGCGATATCTACAACGAAAATCTCGCCCTTGGGTTATAGTACAGGAAACCCCCTCGTGTCTTCCTTTCTCAACATGGCACCGAAGGTGAAGAAGGAAGGTATCTAAATCTACGATAATAACGATCTAAGTTGTCGAAATATCTTCCCCGTACTTCTTGTTCCAACTATCAATAATACGGGAACCAGTTGTGCTACAATTCTACGTTGATTAAAATGCTTTTAACGTTTGTTTAGACGTGTAAAGAGCGAAAATGACGCATGTTTCGAAGCGGCTTGCCTAGCAGCAATGTGCTTACGTCCCGCTGACGCTAATATTGGCTAACGGTGTTTCTACACTAAACTTGAATCGCAGGCCTAAATAATACTTAAGCACAGGCCTTTCAATACATCTGTATGTTGTCCAACACTGAGCGTACAGACGTTAATTGTGTTGTCTATGAGGGATAGCATGTCTTGTAACTAACAACCAGGTGACGTGCAGTTCTATGCTACACGTGAAAGTTAAAAGAACGATCATGGACATGTGGTCCTGTTAACTAGCTTCAGTTAAGTGTTAGGCTAATTTCTTCAGACATGGGACGTTCTGTGCAAATGATGTATAATTATTTAGTCTGATTCGCTGTGACGAACTCAAAGGAACCACTGATGCCAGAGCCCTGTTTGTAGAGACTTGTTTCAATTAAATGTCGTTCGACTTGGATTTAGGTTGGCATAGACTTACATTATTTTGACTGTCATGCTGTGACAACAGCAAGGAGTGAACTAAGTAACATGTCAAATGTCATACATTTGTTCCATACTAAACTAAATACGATGTGTACATTTCCTCTGTCTAGCTGTCCCTGCCAAGACTGAGGCCAAGTCGAAAGCCCTCAAAGCCAAGAAGGCCGTGCTTAAAGGAGTCCACAGTCAGAAGAAGAAGAAGATCAGGACTTCTCCCACCTTCCGTCGCCCCAAGACCCTGCGTCTCCGCAGACAGCCCAAGTATCCTCGCAAGAGTGCTCCTCGTAGGAACAAGTGAGTGTATAGAATTTTTGAATGATATGATATACACATACGGGTGTACTCTGGTGCAAATGATGTTCACAGCGATCAAAGTATGACAAATATGATTCCAGCATTTAACGACTGATGCGCCTAATACCCTGCCGATAAGCAGCGCACCATTAACTGTAGCTTGTGTGACGTATGCTGTAAAAAAAAAATTACAATGAATACATGCCTGTGGGTATGAATAAGGTTTAAAGCTTGGGCTGTAGTGCAGCTAAAGAAGTGATGGCTTTTTAAACTAGAAGCCTGGTACTTTGTCTCCTAGGTTGGATCACTATGCCATCATCAAGTTCCCCTTGACCACGGAGTCGGCCATGAAGAAGATCGAGGACAACAACACACTGGTGTTCATCGTAGACGTCAAGGCCAACAAGCACCAGATCAAACACGCTGTCAAGAAGCTGTATGATATCGATGTGGCCAAGGTCAACACTTTGATCAGGTAGGTCCTAAAGATGCACGGCATAACATCGATAGGAGTTAGCTGCGAGTTGCTTTTAGTATTGTCTTGCTCTTCTTGCCTACTAGAAATGCCTTTATGGTGACGCTATGTCTCTGTAAAATTGGTGGGTTCCTTTGTTTTCTGAAGGTACACTAGCAACATGAGGGGTGATAGTTTCTTTATTAGATTATGTGAGTTGTCATTTATTGTTGGTTGCCATATTGGATCTGGAAAAAACCACACCACAAAAGTTAAAAGGTTGCCTTGACAACTCATCGTTGAATAAATGGTTGAGGTTGAATGCAAACAGGCAAAGTGCTTTCAAATGACCTCAGCCAAGGCGTGTTCCTTAACATGACTGTTGACACATTTCAGGCCAGATGGCGAGAAGAAGGCATATGTCCGACTTGCACCAGATTATGATGCGTTGGACGTTGCAAACAAAGTAAGTGGACCTCTGGGTAGTGAGGTGATGTGCATGTGACGTAAACATTTATTTTTGACCCTGATGTCAAAGGAACCACAAATAACAGCAGGCCTGCATGTACATTGCTTGATCTAATCGCTTCTCTTTAATTTCAGATCGGCATCATCTAAACTGGGGTTGGAGATATGTGGATAAAAATAAATATTTGTAAAAATAGCGTGTATTGTGTTTTTTAACGTATCACAATAGCAGCCATTGAGTGAGTTGACTGAGTGCCACTAAGATATCAAAGGTAAAATGTGACTGCAAGTCCATTGGGACAATTTATGCAAAACCGAGGCGTGTAGTCATGCAAAATTGCATGAAATCCATTGCAATTTCAGTCTACAATTTCCTTCAAGGCAATTTTAAGGGGTAGTGTATTTTCCCTTATGGCTTAGGTATGGAATTTGAATCAGGTAATCTCCACGTCTGGATAAGTATTCAGGAAAAAATAGATACATCTGGAAGCGGTTGATTCCAAGCCTTTTATTTAGCTTACTGAAATGTATATCTTTCAGAAGAAACCTGAGCATCCTGATGAAATTTGGGGGGGCTTGATTTTTGGATTCTCAATTTGAATGCAACGTTCTATATAGCAAAACTAATTATTGGAAAAGGAACACCCCCATCTACCCCTTAAATGGAAAAGGAACACCCCCATCTACCCCTTAAATGGTTTGTCATACTAAAGTGAAAATTGTTTTGATGCATCAATATCGTCAATGTTGTAATGGTGCCTTTATGTGTGTGTGGGGGGGGGGTTAAATTTGAGTGAGAACTCTAATATACTTGACATTTTTGATGATATTCAGTAGGTGTAATAGATGCTGTAAGGATAGTGGATACGATAATGTTAGCACAAGCTGTGGTACTAGCATGTTTATATCAAATGGCTGCTTCATAGCACTTGGTGAAAGTTTGAAATTGAACAACTTGCACCTAAAGGTATTTTTCAAATACTTTACAGGCTTTTATTTGGCACAAAGGGTCACTGCAATATTGAACCAACTGCCTTGTCGGTACGTAACGCTGTATAACTAGGTCTATACAAACAGGCTTATTTAAACAGGTAAGCGTGCCCACAGTTGCAACATTTTTACCCCTCTCCCCGTAAATACAAAATGTATTTTGTACTGTACAAGATGCACTGCATGCTAAAAAAAAAAATCAGCAAGACTAAACTACGAAAGACCAGGAGCCTCTGCTCTCTGGCTCCTGCCGCTGCAGCTCCTCTTCAGGAGAGGAACGTTCTGACCGTCCCCTTCACCAGGCCTCTGCAGATGGGACACTTCCTTAACGAGGGCGCACACTCCTTGCACACCACCAGGTGTCCGCAGGGGATGAACACGATGTTAACCTCTTTATCCATGCACACTTTGCACGTACGCTCCTCCTGCAGCCGCCGTAGCTGCTCTTCCATGGGTAGCTCTGCAGAGAGGAGTGTTATCAATAGTCGCCAAAACGCATCAATGCAGTAGCCACCACTTAATCGTCTTCACTTAATAGATTGCCAACACATACAGCCACAAAACTTTGAAGCCCCCCCACCAACACTTGATACAATGCATTGCCCACACATACAGCTGCAGAACTTTGAAGCCCACCAGCTTTTAAAACTGAAAGCGTGATCCGCTGGAGAATCGGTCAGCAGTTGGCAACAGCAGAATGCCCAGATCAATATGTTAAACTATGCAGCAACGTTTAGCGTTAGTGGTGGCTCAATCCCATATACCAAGCTTACACTAAGGCTAGATAGCATCCTGTACGGCAAGATTGCATAACAGGCTTCCATGCCACTACAGTTACTCTCCCCATTGTTTTATCGGTAGATGTATATTGGCTGATGGCAAGGCGCAGATAATACAAGAACAAGCACGGCATTAACAACAGATGTACCAGGGTATTTGGCATTTCATTAACAGGTAAAACAATCAATGTTTACGACAAAAATCAGGTCATGACGAACGTCGGGTAGAGAGAGCAGTTGTTCATTGCCGATAACGTGACGAGAACATAAATGTATTGCATTAGTATATTAGAAATGGAAGTAAAGCGTCTCCACTGCCTGGCTGCAGTACAGTACAGCAGGTTATGTGTGTGTATGTACCTGAGAGATCCTGACTTGGTGAGACAGCTTCATTTGCCTGGGCTGAAAGTGCAGTGGAGAGAACACATTAAGCCTGAGGATACTAGATACCGTATTGAAAGGCGACGGACAATAGTTTAGCAGTGGTATGTTTGCCTAAGCAGAGCCAGGATTTTACCGGGTGGGAAAAACATGTAATTAATGTAAATTAATTATGTGAATGAAACTAGAACTGAATCACTTGCATGACTTTTGTCAATGCAGATAATGGAAAAAATAATGGCAAATATTCTTGCTTCATGAAGGAAGGGACAATGCTGTGATAAAGCCGAATGTGTTGACTGTGTTACATAATTAAAACTTCCACTATGTAAAGCAGGAATGGATGAATCTTATGCAAATGTGGTCTGTAACTTAAGCTAGGGTGCCACTGCGGTGTTCTGCCGTGCACCCCCGCCCCTCCCACTAGCAGGGAGAGCTCGTGTACTGGGTGTAATGTCCCGACGTTCTGCGGTGGCCTGCACAAAACACGATGGCATGACACGACAAGGGGGGCGTTTCGGTAACTACCCATGAGGTCTCTGAGCAGGAGCACGTCGTTCTTCTGGATCCAGTTGCGGAAGAGCTCTGCGGCCGCGTTGCCCTTGCTGAGGACCAGCTCCAGGAGCCTGGCCGTCTGCTGCGGGCCACTGGGCAGGGACTGGACGCCCCCGTATTCCTCAGCCGCTGTGGGGGGAAGGGAGGAGCAACAGGATGGCATAAGCAAAGGCCATATTGGATGGCTAAATCTCACCCTCGTGGGCCTTATTCACCTAGCGGACATCTTGATTATGAACCATAGCGGAGAGGGAGAAGTGAAAGCAGAACTCTGCTAGTTGATGGCCCATGCTTTCAGACACCAGATGGGTCCACGATAGTGTAGTGATTATGGTGTTCAACTCCCAGCCCAGGTGAAAGGTTCTGGGTTTGAGCACTAATGTCCGCAGCCTACTTGTAGGAATTGTTGAGCAAGATGCCTCACCCCTAGTTGTTACTTAATAACATTTGAACTCATCCTGATAAAAGCATCTACTAAATGACTAAATAGTTAATACAAACATGCCAGGTCAGTACTGAGAAGGCTGTGATGTTCAGAAGGCCAAGGGAACTGTATGAAGCTGGTATGTTCAACTCGTAGCCTAAAGAAATGCCAAACAGGATTGGCTGGGCTCTTGTGGTCTGTATTTGATCAAGATGCTTGCTCCTTGATGATCAAGACACTGTCTAACCCATAATTTAATGACCCGTATACAGTATATATTGACTAAATGATATGTTGTATACGTTGAAGAAACCTACTTATCACGTTCTGCTCCCTCAGATGCTCCAACACTGACTCAACGCTCTTCAACCGCTGGACCAGCGCTGTCTGATGTCTCTTTAGAAATGTGAAACCATCTGGAACAGAACAGGTTAGGGAGCACAATTTAGCGCCATGATTCATGAACCTTCACATTTATAAATGATGATGAGTCTGAATGAATGCAGATTGGCAGGACAAAACCAGGTCAGAGTGCAAATAAGGCGGCGGTTTAGGAGCTTTTAGCGGCATGTGGTTTTGGCACAGCACATATGAAAATACACAGTAAGAGCGTGAACAGCAGCAGACTGTACCTGAGGCCATGGCCTCGGCCAGCATCTCGCGCTCCTCCTCCCTCTTCTGGTCCTCGGCGCTCAGTAGGTCCGATACCAGCTCCTGGACCGTCTTGTAGTTCTCCCCGCTGGTCAGAATCTTGCTCTGCACCGTCTGTTTCACCAGGCTGCGCTCAAAGCCCATCTCCAGCGCCGACTTGATGACCGGGGTGTTCATCATAACCGTGTCCTCCGACCGTTCTTCCCCTGGCCCCACGTGCACCACTAGAAAATGGATTTATATGATTTATAAAGGATGAACTGAAGATAAAAGATGGATTCATGAATGATGATTTGTGTTGAAATTTGACACTGGGGCCGTGCCCCTCTACAATAACACGCTCACATTTGCATCCTGAAATAGTGCCTGAACACCAAACTGCTGAAGGATATTATTTGAATATTATACAAATATCCAAGGTCATGTCCTAAACCCGATCGGTTCATTACCTGGTGGATCCACAAACTCTCTGGAGCTGGTGTCGCCACTGGTTAACAGCTGAAAAAAAACAAGATGGTTCAGTCTTGAGATGTCTCCTGCTCTGCAGCCTCAAATGGAAAACTGCTGGTTTTACCTACCTGCTCAAAGAGCCGCGGGAAACGAGCCTGGATCTGATGCACAAACTCCTGGCCCTTCTCCTGTAGCAGATACTCACACCTGGGATCAGGAATAGACACCCATCAGCACTTAATGCCATGATGCTGAGCTCCTCTGTATTAGAGTACAGTGGGTAGCAATCTGGTACAGTCATTGTAAACATACAAAAGGCTGGCTAATGGCTAATGGCCATTGTTACCTTGGAAACCACTTGGCGTGTTCTACCCAGGGGTCATCTCCAGACTCCCAGCAGCGAAGTCCACCGTCACAGCAAAAACATTTCACATCATCGTTACGACCTTTGGAACCAACAGACGTTAAATTGTTAAGACAAGGACAAGCTGATCGGGTGGGGGGTCAATGGAACCAGAAGCCGTTATTTTTGGGCAGGACATTTATGTCACACGCGTGACCCTTATTTAATGCGAGTTGGCGTGGCTTTCTTACCCACATAGTAGAAACCGGCCTTGGCCAGCTGGTCGGGTCGGACGGGGATACGCGAGGGCCAGTTGACAAAGGTCAGCAGTCGGTCGTCGTTCTGCTGCATGGCGGGGTTCGACACGTTACTGAGGGCTGGGGCCACTGCTGCTGCAGCACCGGAGAGCAGCCAGGGCCCTGCTGTGGCGGCGCCGGGGCCAGGGGCCACAGCTGCGGCCAGAGACACGTTGTCTGCCCGGTCCCCTCTGACGAAGCGGCAGTTTGGGTAATGTCGCTGGTGTTCCGACACAGCTCGGTCACCCGGCTCCCAGTTACTCAGCTGGGGAAAAAAAACCCACAGGAATTATACATGGTATTTTCATCATGGAGGCCCGTGAAGCCCTTAGTGTGAGGTCATTGTGAAAATGGTTATATTCTAACCCAAACACATACCTGTCCACCACAGCTGAAGCAAGCCACCCGGTCGCCCTGACCCAGGAAGTAGAAGCCAGCTTTGGCCAGCTCCCCGGGGGTGATGATGGACAGGGTCCAGGTGTGGAAGGAGTCCAGGCGCTCCTGCTCTCGTCGCATGCTGGGGTTGTGGCACACGGGCGGCCTCTGATGGGACATGTCCTCGACGCCGCGGGACACCAGGGGACTGGATGGGGGCGGAGCGGAGAAGCCCATGTTCAAGTAAGCTGTGGGCTCCTCTCCCTGGCCGGGGGCCGGGGGGTTCGGCGCTGGGACGACAGCAGGGCCAGGAGCAGACAGCTGGTGCAGATAAAAACAAACACACCCATTTAGAAAGGAATAGAATTTTGTGCATTTGAACTAAACTGAAATGACGTCTTTCCAGAAATATCTGTGGTCTCGGCTTCTTTCAGTACATTTTAACATGGCTCTTGGGCTCATGCGACCCGCCTCTAGCCTGCCATTGGGCCAACTGCATCGCAATGCTGATGCAATAGCCACAGACCTAGAGCAATCGCTTCCACGGTCTCAACATCATCACACACGGGTAGGCTTTGTGCAAGCGCGGGGTTCAAGCTACCCCCCCTTCACTCCGCACAGCCGAGGCGGCGCCATTTACCGTCGGCGGCACAGGGGCACTGCGGAGCGGAGAGAAGGCGGAGTGAGAGGAGGAGAGCAGGTTGGCGGTGGACGGCAGGCTCTGGATGAAGGAGCACGAGGGGGAGAGCTGCCGGTGCTTCTCCGTAGGGCAGTCCCCGGCCTGCCAGCCCTCCGCCGTCACATTGCACCGGAAACACTGCACCCTGCTGCCCACGCCCGTGTAGAACCAGCCGGCCCGCGCCAGGCTGCGCTCCGTCACGCCCGAGGCAGGGAAACGGGCAAACGTTGAGATGCGGAAGAGCTCTGGGGATGTGGAGAGAATTGGAAACGTTGTTTCACATTGCTCGCGCTCAACCACTGCCCATTCTAGCAAAAATGTAAATGATATATGTTTTGGTGAATTTCAGCAGTTAGGACATGTGCAAGACAATATGAAAGGTTCTCCCACTCTTCAACCCATCAAATCACATTCCTTGTATGCGATGGAAGCATTTCCGGTGCTAGTTTCTTAAGCAGTTGGCTATACTATATTGTTTTGTTTTCAATTAACAGTTTCTTCCCTTCTTAAGCATACTTAACACAAGGAAAATGAATAGTCATGTTTAAAACACAAAAATAAATATATTCTAATGATTAGCATAGCAAAAAAGAAGAAAAAAAAGAACCATGAACCAATATGTCACATTGAAGTAGACTAGAAGTTAGAGAGACAACAAAGTTACAAGGACTGTCACGGCTAAATAGATGTAGCAGTTGAAGGGAGAAAGGAAGGGAGAAGAGAAGGTTGGTACCTGAGGAGTTGTCATACTGCAGATCTGGGGGAGGCCCGCTGCGACACAGGGCCATCAGAAACGGGCTGTTCTTCAGCTCGAAAAGAGTTTCCATGTTTTCAATAGTGTTTATGTCTTGTGTATTAATGCATTGTGGGGACCTGATGCCCGCTGAGTGAGAGAGGTTTGAGAGATATACACCGGGTCTTTCTCTCACTCACGTCCACAACATACCTTTCAACTTTTCTACTTTTTCGTTTTGGAAAGAAATGAAAGCGAAAGTTTGCTTGCTGAAATGTAGGCGGCTACATTCAAATACAGTCATATGTAAATGCAACCAGTCTACGTTTCATTTGTCTTCATTTTGAGGGACAAGAAGCACAGCAGTCTCTCACAGAATTGTTAAATTGATATGAAAATCAGAATAATGCATGGACGTGGGACCGGTGACGGCGAATAGTCCACTGCCAATAGTCTTTTTAGTCATGGATATGATCAACAAAGCGTTGCTGACAGTGAAATCGCACTTTTACACCCAACTATGATTACATGTACTTTGCATTCACACTGGCACGGCATCAGACCCGTCCCCTTAAATGTGCATGCTTTCCGTCCGAGGTCTAATAGGCTTCCATGACATCAACGTTGGGGTTAGAAAATACCCTGACAAATAAATCCCCGATGAGGGAGGAAATTCCCACTTCACCGCGTCCGTTTCTCGTCAGGCGAAAAGGGAAGTCCCGTCTGCTGCTCCATCCAGTCTTCCGCGCAACACTGAAACACACATACAACATAAAAGTCGGTTAATGTTGCTAAATGAATACTGTTTCACTCAACAAGACAAGAACAAGACAGGAGACTGCCTTGCTAGAAACGGCCCACACACAGTCGTTACGCAATCCTAATCATCTCTAAACAAGGATTGATCTGGAAACGAGTATAAAAGAAAGGAATACCTGATATATATGACCTGCAATCTAAGGAAGTGTAGTATGATGAATCTCTGCCTGGCGATATACGCTATAGTCCACAGTCGTAGTCAGGGTCGGTACACCCAAAATGGCCGAACTCTTTACCCATAGTAGTCTGCCGACTTTACAGCAGGA
>OMKP01008077.1:1993-14903 GCA_900302375.1 Bathygadus melanobranchus
TGCACAAGCTTAGTACACACACACAATTTTCATTGCCACACTCAATTCTCACCTTGTCGCTGTGGCCCGAACCGGCGACAAGTGAGCGATGTCATTGGTCTTCGGAACACACACACACACTCAGTCATAACAGGAGTTATGTCCACTGCCAGTGTCACCACGCGGTCATTAAGCCAAGATCCACAACGTCTGTGTGAAGGCATAGGAGTATGTTTGAAGCCAACACACACACACACTATGAACAGTGTGTGTGTGTGTGTGTGTGCACTACTACAGTGATATATATGCCTGGCTTTATCACACATGGTTTTCTGTTTGTATTAGTGCATTGCAATATATGTCAATACTTACCCTTCCTCTGTCCACCTGCATCACCACAATACACTCACCTATGGATATAGCAGAGGTGTAGTGCCCCACTGTATAAGCAATAGCACTGACCTAACATAATCAACAAACTAGTTTAGCGAAACCTTTTTATCTGTCATTGGACATTGTGTTGGATTATGGATTAGACTTTAAAACAGTTAAAAGTTCACTCATTCGCGTTGACTTAGCAGCATGTGACTCCTGATTACTTGGTGGGTAACAGAGTTATCTTGAACGTTTGAGTTCCAGGCAAACCTGCTGGACAAGGAAACCAAGCCGCTACAACAATAAGAGCGTACACGTTAAATGTATTTGGAAACAATATTCAGAATCAAAATGTACATTTCAGAGCAGAAGATGGTTAAAGGTATACTTTGGCAGACGGGGAGAGATTAATGTGTAAGGGAGCCGATGTAAAGAAATGCATCCAGTTTAGAGTTCAGGGGTTTCTCAGTCAGCTGTCCCCAATAACAACTCCTTCTGGACCATGTGTCTTATTGGACACCATTTTACAAGTACTGGTATAGTACTTTTTGTAAAGGTTGTAATCCAGAGCAGCGTTGTGATTGGACGGATGGAAGCCACATGACCAAACTCACTGAAGAACTAATCAGACGGAAGGAGAGCCTTGTGCTTTAAGGTGTCCCCTTGTCATATATACACCATACATATACATTTTATATGTATCTAGCTTACAGTATATTATAAGTACATCATGTCTCAACATGCAAATGTTAAGTAGACCTATGAACAAAGTTACAAAGGGAGTTGGGAGTTTTAGTTTGCGGACAACAGCACGGGGAGCGCCATATATACTGTATATATATATGACCAGCAGGGGGCGGCCGTAGCATGACTAGAAGGGCTTCGGCTCGTCTCACCTCATTAACGCCACTATTTAGTCCTCCTTTGGTATATCTGTATACATATGAATATATACGTGTATATATACATATTATGTGTTGACATATATGAATGTATCGGCAATGTGTCTATATTGTGTAGGTATCGTTAGTACACGTCTTAGTCCTGTATATCTCTATATCGACCATATTGTTGTGTGTGTGTGTGTGTGTGTAATGACGTAGACTTTAACCAGCCTCCTTATCGCGCATAATTTCACTTTTCTTTAGTGTGTTTAATTTTGTGTAATTTCTGTGTAATATTAATATTGGGTTCCCATGTGTGCATGCCCATTCGAGTACATATTCCAGTTATGAGTAAGTGTGATATGATTAGCCTCGTTGTGCTAACATTAGTTGGATTAACGTCATTCACCACTGATGTTTACTTCTACTTTGTTTGAATTGTGTTTACTGGTAAATGCTAAGAATATATTGTGTCTATTCGTGGAATATACAGTATATTCTGGAATGAACACATTTGGATCGGAGAAGGGGTTCTGGGGCACAGAAGGACAATAAGTCAGGATTCTTGGTGCCTCTACACACACTGGTGGCCACATAGTGTGAGTTTATGATCACGATCACTGTAAGGATTACATGGATTCATGCAAATCCACTCAACAGTAGTCTAATTACAGGTTTATATGCTACTTTTCACATCCAAACAGTGCAAGGATGTGCTACATGCCACAACTCGATACACAACGCTGGTAAATCCTAGGTAGATTTTGCTTGCTTTTCCAGTATGCGTCGTTATGAATGAAATCCATCTCGGTCGATATACAAGCACATTAGGGAATCATTGAAAGCTACGCAAACAGAACTAAAGACCATGTGACAACATGTGTTACTTTGAAGAAGACTTCAGCTGTGTTTTCTTTCCTTTTCTTTGTCACAGTGTGGATTTACAGCGACGGGACCTCTCCCGTATCCAAGTCTTGGATCAGAACGGTTGCGACCCGTTGTATTTGCATATATACACCCTGTAGCAGAAGCAGCATGAGGGAAAGCAATTATCGCAGGAAGGCAAAGTCAAGGGCCGATGCACTGTAATCCATTTTGGGGTTGCGGACAGGTTTCGCATTTGTGCAGTCGTGACATGCTGCACACGTGCTCTTGTTTCTAGCACCCAGCAATGGCCTCCGCATGTCCTTCTCATCTCACCCATCGTCTGAGATGTCGCTTTCCTCTCAAGCTGGGTCAGCCGTCAAACGCACCCCCAACATCGATGTGTGAGCAAAACATACACTTGACAATTTGCCTAATGTTGATCGTAATGCACTTATTGTTTAAAGTGATGCCTCCTTTGGTTTGGAGTTGAAAGTGTCGAGGTGCACCTTGAGTAGTTTTCAACATTTAAAGGGCCCCTATTTTACCACCAGGTGTGAGTGATTATCCATTAATAATTGATAAGCCCATTTCAAAAACTGTCATGTGACTACACTCTAGTGACATCACAAGTGGGAGTGTCCACCCAGATGTATGATGACTGATATATGGACCGTACCAACTTGTAAGCTTATCTATCCATCATACATCTGGGTGGACACTCCCACTTGTGATGTCACAATTTTAGTCATGTGACTAAAATTGGCTAATCACACCTGGTGATAAAATATGAGCCCTTTAAGAAAATGTCAAGTGTATTTTTTTCATGCATCGTTTTCATCAACACGTCATTAAAGACACAACCAAAACCACACAAGAAACGAGTTACACTCCACAAAAACACAATTATTTTCTAAATAAAACCGTTTAGACGAACATAGCGGCCACCGTTCCTGTAATGTCCAGACACTAACAAACATAGATAACACATGACTGACAACACGTGTTATCAAACACTAAGGCATCAACACCAAACTACGATTGTCTTTTTCAAGTGGCCTATCGTTGACAATATTTGTGATCTTTTTGGTCATACAAATGGACTGTCAGTGTATGTTCTCTCGGTTCTCCGTTTTTATGTTCAGTTTTATGTTTTATGTTTTTATTATTATACATAAAGATGATCCACAACGGTAGCCTACACTGTTTGTTTTGACGTGGACACCATGGAAATGTGATTCTTTACAAACGATCTCCATCATGACGGTATGTGTTTTCTGTGTTAAGCATTTACTGCCTTTTGTCACCTATTTGACAGCGTAGATATGTCAGGTTCACAGGAAACGTGCTACTAAGCCAGTTATTGGCCCAATGGGTGAAGAAATGAAGACCACGCGTTGAAACATCAACACTAGTTGAGTGATTTCTTGAGTCAATTCATTCAGATTTCTTCTGTTGTACACTAGTGCCTAATATGCACTGTGCCACGCTGGACCATGGTGACTGCATGGGTTAACACTGTATTTTATGTATTGTCACTATTGGATGGATCAACCACATCAGAGCGACGTAGAAGGCTCATCTAAAGTTGGAGTTGAATAACGATCTTTTTAGGCTTTGAATGGTATCGTGAAACACTGCCACCTACTGTTTAGTGATCTCACTGTTTTTGCACAAGCTGTTCTTTAATCAGCGGCTCTTTTTATTTACGTGACCATTAAGACTCATGACGAGACCACCGACATCTTTCTGTTGTCTGTAATGTAACGTGACACACCCTGTAATGTTATATCACTGAGCCTATATAGCCAGACACTCTTCCAGGTTCAGTGTCAAAATAAAAGCCCCTCCCCTGCCACGTTGTATGGTTGTACCAAAAAAAAACATGGCGGGACTTTTACTTTGGGAATCTGGAATCCACTTCTGGATACTAGTAGATGTTTATCATAAATCCACGGTCATTTTGTAGGTTATGCTCATGGTACAGTACTTAATGTATTGTCAGGAATGTCAAAGTGACCTGCCATCAATGTATATTATTATATATACTGAGTATGTATTACAAATTAAGGCTATTGTGAATTGCTGCATTTTATTGTCATAACTAGCCTACGAAACTTTTGTCTGATTTCAGACCTGTAGAGTTGATATTCCAAATGATATATTTACTTTAGTTTGGTTGATTGGTTGTTGTTAATTTCTATTATCGTCCTTTTCCAAGTAAGTGTTCTGTTTGTTTATTGGTTGATTGTTTTGTTAAACTAATAAAGAATGATTTTTTTGTACTGTACATGGTATTTTGAAGTTCATCTCCCAAGTAACCAGATAATATATATATGTTATGTTTGCCATGGCCTTATCTTATAGATTCAGATCTATGAAGTGTATAGTATAAAATAATCATAAACATAATGAGATGAGTCGACTTAGGCTTACTGAGCTTTGGCCTCGTCATTTAAATGTTTTCTACAATCAGGACATGTTCAAGCACAGGTAGGCCTACCATTGAAATCTGCCGACAGCCCAGGCAATCAGAGATTCAACATCAACCTGTTATATCAAATATGAATATAATGCAGGTACCAGCACAAAACATCAATGCAAAACAGCCATTACTCACCGACATCAACAGAGCCCAGAGTAATGAAGAATCATCTAGCCAGGCTTCCAGTTATCTTCTTGGCCGAACCTATGAGCCGAACCACAGTGGTTCGGACCAATCAGCGTCCTATGAGACTACTGCCACTGGGCGTGGCTTCAGTGTGACGACAGCGAGAGGACACCGTTCGATAGCGGTAACAATAGCGGCGTCTGAAGACGTAACGTGGGGAGGTTTTCTTCATTGAAAGAAGAAGATAGACCGGGCTGGGAACCGTCATGGTACCGCAGTAAAGGAACGAGCTCCCGGCCGAACAGGACAGCAGAGCCGCTCACCAGACTCACCTGTTCAGAGTTCAGCTGTTATGTTGCGGTTATATTGATGGATACAAATATTTTGTATTATATGCTTTGCAGCCGTTTAAAAATTATACATTACACCTGGAAACTCCGCAGTGTGTATTATATTATAGAATTTTAGGCTTCAAGTTATCTGCTTGTAGCCAAACCAGTGGTTCCGTCCAATCAAGAGTCCTATGAGGAAGTACTGGCAGCTACCGTGGTGACAGACAGATGGCTCATCCAATCTCTTGGCAAGTTTTTTTTTTTTTTTTTTAAAGTGCCAGCCCTTCTCCAAACAGTTTCAAAGGATGACTTCCCAGATGGTTCTGTGAAAGAAACCATCTGGTGCCTCAGAAGGATCCTTACTAAATGTTGCATACAGCAGTAGGCCAACAGAGGCTCTTACTGTCTCAGGAGATACGGCGTCAACTTAAGCTGTGGACTGTCTTGTTCGGTGTATTTATTTAGTTGAATCACTGCTCAGAATATTCTGCTAAGTATGTTACTTGAACAAATGCAATTGATTAAAACTGAATGTTGTCTTGTAGTGTCTTCACTTAAAATGGATCGTTTCAAATAATGAAGCTAAAAGCATTAATCGAAGTTTGGCATTTTACTTTGATACAACAATGACGTGGGACGTTAGAAACACAACTTGAAGTACATGCAAATAAATAAATAAACTCCTTCACTGCATATTGGACAGGAAGACGCGTAGTCTTCTGTGTGTCGTCTTGTGTGTTGTCTGTCTTGTTTCCCACACCGGGCCTGGCTGGATCTGGCACAGCGGCTCAAGCTACTGCAAGGCCATGTTGTTTTCTCTTGTGGTTCCCTCCCTAGATGTCTTGTACTTGTAGATGTTAGTGCAACCTGGCATGCAGCGTGGGAGCTCCTTCCTCTGGAGAGGCCGGTCACTGGCAGCATCTCTGACACCACTTACAACATCTCACATGTCATTAAACATGACAAAGCTGCCGGCAATTTGGAACACGTCATTTAGCCAGCTCCTTTCCACATCTGGGGAACCAGTCGTGATCGGGATGAAGCCCTCTGAGCCATCTGTTGAGAAACATTTTAACTAAATTGTGAAATGATAAGTGCATATTTGTGGATGCTATAGACATGACAAAAGACCTACATTACACAAGTTCAAGCATTTCAGTAAGAATCTATAGTGACTAGCCAGTGTGTTACGACAAATGTGTTACTTTACAATAACTGTTCTACCTGTGACATCCTTTAGTCCAAAGTGCTCCACTGAAGCAGCAGCCAGGAAGAGAACTGCACCTGTAGGAAGAAAATCAAGTGAAAATAAAGTCCACAAATAAAGCAAAACAATTTGAAGGAATATAATGAAGTAGGCAGAGATACATCAAAAGGTAATGAAAAGATTGTTTTGAGTGATACAGTAATTCACTGTTAATACAATGCTGTCTTGATTAAACAGTCTGAGGTCAAACATTAAACTAGCTAACCTGATGCGCCAGATGGTTTGTTACACAGAACCATCTGGGAAGTCGTCCTTTGAAACTGTTTGGAAAAGGGCTGGCACTTTAAAAAAAATACACTTGGCAGCTGATTAGATGAACCATCTGTCTGTTATCACACCCGGAGCTGCCAGTAGCTCCTCATAATACCCCGATTGGTTTGGCCACAAGCGGATGACTTCAATGCAAGATGGATTCTCGCGGGAATGTGATTTTGTGAATCCAGCTGCCTCGCAAGGTAATGAGCCAGCTCAGTCACCTCAAACAGGTTTC
Organism: Bathygadus melanobranchus; assembly: GCA_900302375.1. NCBI lineage: Eukaryota > Metazoa > Chordata > Actinopteri > Gadiformes > Macrouridae > Bathygadus > Bathygadus melanobranchus. Next base: position 8,796 of record OMKP01008077.1, read on the forward strand.
TGATTGCATGCCAATCCTAAGACTTGAAGATAGGGGCTTCCAGTTGGTCTTCCCTACGTTCTCCTTCCGGAAAGACCCACTGTATATGATCCAAATGTTCCCCTCTGTCAGCCAGTCACTATTGGGATGCCAGAAATACATACAGGCTTTTTTCTAATATAGATGGCACAGGTCAACTAATCTGATATAACTTCTGTGCTAAAAATCAGACTCTTGAGCCAGAACAATTGGCCACCTTAGTACAAACTTACTCATTCTGGAGGTGCTCCAGAACATCCACTAAGTCCTCAGATTGGTTCTCACATTTGAACAGAACTCCAGGAGGTGTGCTGTGAAGAGACAACACATGGATTGTAATGGCATAAAGGTTTGTGTTAAAATCACATGCCAGTACACTGGTGATGACTTGGTCAACTAAAAAAGTTACAATGTAGTGTATTTCGCTTAATGTGGGCGGAGGCCTCTGGACATTACTGTTGAATGTTGGTGAGGGATGTGATGAACCACGATGTAGGTACCGTGTTAGGATTCGGCTGCCACGGACAACTAATTCACGGGGCATACAGGCTTGGGTCTCAGGACAAGGGAGGGAGTTCCCAATGTCATACTCCATAATTGGCTTGAGTCGGCCTGACCCTGCTGAGATGGCTTGAGGGCACTCAAACTATGTGGTGGAGCCTGTGTTGTAGCTGAAGGAGAACACAGTGTGCCGCCGCCAGGCCCCAGGTCAGCGTGCTGGTCCGTCTCTCAAGTACTGGTGGTGATGCCAGTATTCCACGTGTGGTAATGGTGTCCTCCAATTGAACAACCTTGATTGGTCTGGTCCTTCTCACCTGACAAGACAAAGTGCTCCATGCTTTGCATGGCTTTCTCCTGGTCGCTCGCAGTGTAAATGGTAGCTATGATTCAGGGAGATTTCAAGTAACACCATATGGATTGTGCCTCTAAAAAAAATCTGTTTGGAGGGCTACGTAGCCCTACCACTTTGCCCTACCCCTCTATCCCAACAAGAATCGTGACATCCTACCCCTATGCGCAAAACAGAGGAGTAGGGCTAAGTGGTCGGGGCACAGGGTGATTTGGGACTTGGCTGTAGTGTGCTCGCTCCAGGAGCTGCATCTTCATCCATGTTCCCGTCTGTGTTTTCCAGTCCATGAATGGCACTTCCTCCTTCCTCGTCTGCGTCTTTGTCTTCCTTTTCGGGGTTGAGGAAGATTTTCTTGACTCCCTTCAGCAGCTGAAAATCCCCTCCGCAGGCGTTAGCCAATTCCTTTTGTTTTCCTATAGCGCAAGTGTGCGACGTCGTTATGCCCACTTTGCTTAGCTTTTTAAAAACGGCCTTCTTGGCCCCCCCGTACTGTAATACACAATCCACATAGTAGGCGAAGGCTGATAAGCGGGGTTCCCTTCCTCTCAGAGCTATAGCTGCAGCAGCACAACAGGAATGGGGAGACTGTTTGGTGATTCGGGAAAATATAGAGAAAATGAACGGGGACATGCGCTGCAGATCTGACTCCAAGTTTGCAAAAGAAAATGCCTTCAAATCCTCCGCTGATGACCGCCACAGCATGAAACCCTTGTTTGGGTTGCAGAGCAGTTGGCTCTCATCCTCTATGACTTTAAGGATATTTTCTTTGAGTTGTCTAAAGAGTTTTTTGTGTCTGACTATCAGATTGGCAGCCGTTCTCCAATTCTGCTTTGTGATGTTCTCCACAATCCCTGCCGTGTTTGCTTGACATGTTATTTTTTCACCCTTTGGATGAGAAGGGTAGTGAATAATAACCTGAAAGGCAGACCAAAGGGTTCGTTAGTAAGTGACCATTATAACATGTCACTACGCATAATGATATGTAGGGTGTATACTGTGGCTAGTGTGTTGGGACTTCCTATTAACATGTTTAGTCATGGGTCGGTATCCTGGAAGATACTTTTCCTGGGGTCCAATCTAACTTTTCATCGTCAACATGCCACTGCCCACCCCCTACTAACCCTAACCCCTACTCTGCCTTTACTTAGGATACAATTTAGGCGAATTAGATCGCCATGAGTTCCAGTTCATATTTGTGGTTGTATTCGTCTAGAATCACCTTATACATATATGCCACATGCGACTTAGTAACCAACCCTACATTGAAACAGACAGAATGTACAATGTTCTGCTTCACAGTACGAACTCACCTTCGTCAGACTTCGCCGGGCAGGCATCTTAGTAGTTTGCCTCGAGAACTTACGAGCTGGGGTCCGAATGGGTGTCGGGGGTTCGGGACACGGTTTTTTAATAGACCTTGAGGTCTCTGGGGGTGCGGGCTCCCCGGCCCGCTTCCCCGACCCGTCCTGTCTGGTGGCTTCATCTCGTCCAGGCAAGCCCTTCTCTACGGCCGACGTGGACGGTTCTGGACTCGGTTCTTTCTCTGCTTCGAGCCATCTTCTAAAATTGGCAAAATCACCCTCTATCCTCGCAAGCAAGCGAAAACACGACCTGCAGATCCGACACGACCGTGACTTATCTTTAGACAGCGTTAGCCCTAACGCTACGAGTCGTTCGTAAACACTTCTCTCGTTTGCTATCTTCTTTGAGTCGAATATGTTTTTGGTGTTCGTAAGAGTGTCCTTTATGCGCAGGTTTTCTTTACAAAGACGGCAAAAGTCGTCCACCGACATGCTGACCAGGTAGCTAGCTAGCTGCACGGACTGCTTGTGTTTCCTCTTCCGCGCTCTCCTCCTGAGTCATGTGCTTCGCTGATCTAATTGGTTGGAGTTTAGCCGCGTAAGACAGACGGTTCATCCAATCACCTGCCGAGTATTTTGTGACGCGCCAGCCCCTTTTCCAAACAGTTTCCAATGACGACTTCCCAGGTGCGTGAAAACACCTGGCGCGTCAGGTAGAGATGAGTCACTTATATGGCAAGCCATTTTAACATGTAATAGATAGACTGGGTATGTTTTTACAGGTAATTCAATTCTTCAAGTCAAAAAGAACATTTCAGATATCCTCAACGTCATTCTTTCTAGGACAAATGACATCACTTTTGCAATACATGTATGCAATATACTTGTTACTAGGAGAAACTCCCATGTAGATATCTACAATCCAATTGTTACTATAACTGAAGTGAGCCGTTTTAGCGTTTATTATGTTTTTGGATATCCAGAATTCCATTCAATTACCGTCAGCAGATATATGGCAAACCACACTCTATCTGTAATTACATTTCAGATATCCATCATAGCATTTCTCCTAGTCACAATTGTATTCTCACTAGTCAGAATGGTAATTAAGGATATCCACAGTAACTTTGTTATTTGAACAAAGTAATTGTATTTTGAGATGTCTACAATTGTACTCGTCAAAATAAAATCGAAGATAGTTTTAAATCGTTTAAAGTATAAACGGCTGTTTAAACATGTATTCACTAGACTGGCTATATAGTGCACATATCTGTAATTCAGTCAGTAGAGGGAGACAAACACCAATTTAATAACGACTTTCTCAGGGGACTGAGAAATGTCCTGCAGCAAAACAGATGCCAATTATTGTAAAATAAAATGACACACAGGTGTTATTTTTTTTATAAGCAATGTTAGAAAGATCACAATTTCACTTGTGATAGAATCAAGCTCTCGAGAAAACATCTTGACAAAATTATAGAACACAATATTTTTAACCAAGAAGCATGTTGATCATTCCTTGTGACATAGTTCCAAAATAGGAAACAAGTGTTTACCACCAAATATTTGTATGTGTTGTTTTTCAAACTTCTACTACACTACTCCCTTGTATTCCGTGAAAGCACGTTAGCTATTTCCAGAAACTGGCCTGACTTTAACGATGAACGGCCGGGACAACGCCTGACAATCAATTAGTTCCTGCTGTCCAAATGTATCGGCCAGTTGATGTTGAGGAACGGCGCTCAGCAGTTTGATGTGGTTTGCAGCGGCGGTCTGAACCATGAGTCGACACACCTGGATCTGACATCAACTAGTCAACAGTGTAATGTCCAAACGTGCTATTGAGAACAGATCAAGTCCATCGACCTTATTTTGCCTCAGCAAACCCCCTAATGTACCCAGTCTCTCTCTTACTCTCTCTCTCTCGCTCTCTCTCTCTCTACAGGCCATTGCTGAGCAATTACTGCAGCCCAGCTGTCGTGTCCGTCAGGGGCCCCCAGTCAACCAGGGCCCTCTTTCCACCGACTACATTTTTCTCTTCACCTATATACCAAAGAAGAAGAAGAAATTACTTTTGCAGGTGGCGGTAAAGCCATTTGTAAAAAAAACACAACTTATGGGATAAGGGGACGCTAACATATTGTCCTTTGAATATATGCTTGTAAAAGTTCTTTGAGGCCGTAAAACTGTGACAAAGCCTACACAAATAAAGTTGACAGGACTTGAATGTGGATTGTGTGACAGCTTAGCGACTAAATTGATGTTTCTAAAGCACAGGGTGTGTGAGCACAGGAAGTGTATCCAGTAGGGAGAAGCAGGGGGTCAAACTCAGGAAGTAGAAAGAAAATCAAACAGAGGGATTATGTGTTGAATGTAGCATGCCGCCCTGTGCAGATTATGTGAAGAAACCCAGGATGCCACGTTTCCCGGTTCACATTAATAACAGAGCTGCGTGCCCGTGTGATGAATCGTCGTGTGTTTCATGGTCCACATGAGTTTAAAAGGACGAGGAACATGAGCGGAAGCTTTCCTTTTGTGAAGAGAAACCCGTCTGGGTAGAGGATGTGGTTGCATTCTTTGCTAACGTCTACAGGTGATGTTTCTAAATATAGTACACTATGATAATACTGAAATGTAGTCCTATAGTGTGGGGCAGGATAGTGTAGTATAGTGGCTAGGGTGTTCGGGTCAATTGTAAAGTCAGATACAGGTCATTCGGGAGCAGGTAGTGGTAGGTTGGGTTTCTTTCTCAAGTCGCTTTGGATGAAGGCATCTGCTAAATGAATAAATAGTGAATATTGTAGTCCTGCGTGGGACATCGAGAAGTTGGCAGGAGAAACGTTTTTGTTTTTTAATAAATGGTAAATGGATTGCATTTATATAGTGAATCTAAAGTGCTTTACATTTGCCTCACATTCACCCATTCATACACCGACGGTGGTGTCAACCATGCAAGGTAACAACCAGCTGGTCAGGAGCAGGTAGGGTTAGGTGTCCTGCTCAGGGACACCTCAACAATTAGTTAGGGGGAGCTTGGGATGGAACCAGCAACTTTCTGGTTGCCAGACAACCGTATCTACCTCCTGAGCCACTGGCGCCCATAAATGTATTCTGGGATGCATTTTAAAGATAAAGGTGTTGTCACTGAGTCACCGTCTCGTACGGTTCAGGTCGACTGTATGACCACCAGGCCACTCATCAGGGTGAAAAATGTGCGATGGAAAATGGCTGTTTGATGCTTGTTTACGTTGTGGTAAATGATTCAATAGTGAGAAACAGGATATCCAATCAATTAAGAAGGGAGGATCCACGGTCTGGATACGTGACCTGGGGGCCACTTTCCTCCCCCATCATTTCAACAAATAAAAAGCTATCAGTCGCCTTTGAAGCTTTTACAGCGACTTGACTCATTCATCCGTCTTCCTGGTTTAAGGTTTAAGGTCAAAACACCCTTTTCTGTATTTCACCCACATGTTTGGGTTCACCTAATTGCTTAAAAAAATATGATTGCCGAAAGACTCCCATGGAATTCTTTACTTTACTGTTTTTTTTCTTTAGTACGGCCTCTTCTCTTTCATCTCTGTCCTCTTTTTTTAATGGCTTATCAAATAGAAAGCACATGATGATCTCTTTAAAATCCATGTTCACATCACACACACACACACACACATACACACACACACACACACAGAAAACCGACGATTTGGAGGAAGGGTGGGGAAGGGGGGTTAAAACAGAGGAGCACATCTGTGGTGCAGTGTTAATTATTAGGAACGATTGAAGGAGGGAGTGAGAGAGGGGGAGAGAGAGAGAGAGCAAGAGAGGGAGAGGGAGAGAGAGCAAGAGAGATAGGGAGAGAGAGAGAGAGACCAAGAGAGGGAGAGGGAGAGAGAGAGAGAGAGAGAGAAGGAGGAAGAGAAAGGGGCCTTTGGAATGAGA
>OMKP01008089.1:3344-14805 GCA_900302375.1 Bathygadus melanobranchus
CTTTGTTCAGAAGCCAAATTGGGTTTTCCTTTTGAACAAACCTTTTAATTTCATTGCCTGATTAGTTGGGGAGTAGTCTTTGTCCATTTAAAAAGAAATTGCAAATCTAGTTTCCTTGTTCTGAAGTGGGCGTGTCTTGTCACGTGACTTGTGACCTTATTTTGTAGACCAATAGTTTTTTGTTAATGGTTCTTATTTGGAAACTCTGCAACATGACCACCACTAAGTCCAGCGTCTGTACTGAACAAAGAGTGTCTTTGTTGAGCTATTAGATTGCTTTGTTGTTGAAGCGAGACAGAGCCTCCAAGGTAAAAGATTATCTAAAAAGATTAGGCAATAGAGTCAAAAACCGGTGCTTCAAAAAAGATGCCTGTCGTTCAGAATACAAAGTAGTCGTTAAGCTTGTTCATCGTGGACATTTTGACTGCATACTAGGAGGCTTGTAGGTTTGTATTGTTTTTCCTCTAACAACCTTTCTGTTAAATTTCCATGTGAATATTTAACTATGGAAATGAGATCATGACAAACTTGGCTTGTGAATCCTCTTTGGATTAGTAAAACAACGGTTGGAACACTTGGGCTATCTGCTTTTTTTCTGTCTTGGAGATAATGTTCAAGGTTTCTGTGCAATCACAAGGAAAACGTTGCTTCCACGTCTCTAGGGGAGCGGTTAGCCAACGCGCCCTTTATCAGCTGCTTCCTGTTAGGCTAGGGTTGGGGAATGTTACTGATTCGCTGGATGGGCGACGTGTTGCTTTACATGTGTGGTTGTGGTCGTTGAAGGCCAGCAGTAGCACCTGGTCAAACACATCTCATGTGCGCGCTTCATCAGATTGTGCACGTTGACGGGACAGTTTAATGAGGAAGCCCGACATAGCAGGTTCCCTTTCGCAGGTCGTGGCGAGTGTTTCTTTAAGTTGTCTTAAAGTGAGGGGCCAAAAGGTACTGCTTTCGATTGCCGATGTCCACACAACCTACCTGTATACATTACAGAGGAAGTTGCCTCACCCCTACCTTAATGACGTGTAGCTGGATTCACTGAAAGTCACTTTGGTTAAAAGTGTCTGCTGAATGGTCTAGTGAGACTGGATTGTGGGGTTGGTTTGGTGTTTGTGGGCTTCTGGATCTGGAACCAGTCTGGGCCTGGGTTGATCCCGTTCCCTCTCTCTATCTCCATGTGTCCGCTCTCTAACCTGCATACTGCCTGTCCTAACAGAAAGCGAGAGAATGTGAAAAGTTTCAGCGATTTCTTTTTTTCTAGGTAGCAACAAGGCATGGATTCTAAGCAGTGATCTTAATCTGCAGGTGGTTTCCATATCCACTAAAAAAGTTCTCGTCTTTCTTTTGTGTGCCTGTGAACATGCACAGGTGTGTGCATGCCGGCACATATTGTCCGGAAGACATCCGTGGAAACTGGAAGCGCATGAAGCCGTTTCAGCCCTGCAAGGCAGAAAGACATGCAGGCAGGCAGGCAAGCTCTGGCTTCCCTCCTTGGTTGTCCTCCTCTGGGAGAGCGGGTACAGTGCTGGGGGGGTTAGAAATGTCCCACCGATCTGATACTAAAATCACTGACATCATTACTCCAGGACAACCAAAAAACTCCCTTCTCAGTGCCTGCTGTTTGATGTTTGTTTTTCCGCTGGGCTTCTCTCCAAGCAGAAGATCAACCTGTTGGGACAGGTATGAACACCACCTCGTGAGGGCCAGGTATGTTGTGGAGAGCTCGGCCTGCATAGTACACTGTAGTGAGAGACCTGGTCTCTCTGAACGCGGGTGTAAAACACACATGATTCACCCTGACTGTTAAAGGGCAGGTGTAGAGCTTGGTGACACACATACCTGGGAAAAGGTGTTGTTGTGGTTGAATTTCATCATGGATATTTTATTGAGGTCCTTGAGAGGTTGAGGGTTTTCCATGGGTAGCACTCTGGCCAGAGTGGGGAGTGATTTGCTCAAGGATAACCTTCACCAAGGTACACAGATACTCGTTACACTATCACTCTACTACACTGTACTAAACTAGCCTCACTAAGCCCCATTCGTCCCATGCGACATCTGCACTCCTTGCGAGGACTTTGCGTGTCCTCAGGATATTTCTTCAGATTGGTGTGACCAAGTGAGTCATGTTTTTGGAAGGCCTCCCTGCGTTGACTTGCGCGGCAGTATGATTGTGACTCAAGTTAGAGTCAAGAGTTTGGTGCCCGTGTGGTGACTCAGCAGGCATGTCCCAGCATGCCCCGCTCTCTGTAGGACCTCACATCGTCTGATACAAGGAGAGGAAATGAAGGGCAAGCGGCCCCCGTTTTACTACCGAGGATTAGAGACACACACACACACACACACTTTACCTCTGTGTGGGATTTTCAAAGAGGGCATAGTGGGGGTTTAAGGCTGCTTTGAATTTCCTTTAGAAACTGCATCTTTGTCAGCCTTTGATTTTAGAACAACAGAGTGAAACGGGGTCATTGAGGGAGTGTTTTTTGTAAAGGGGTTCTTTCATTGAGTCAATACGTACAAATGAAATGGCTTCGCTTGGGCAGAATGGACAAAGAGGAGACAGAAAAGATATACCAAAACAAAGGCAAGAGGGAGAAAGGCAATGGAGAAACACAGGAGTGGCCGGCTTAAAGCAGGCCATATCCAGAGCCCTATACCTTACAGCACAGAGAAAGGACTCTTCAAGATGGCCGCCTTTCTCCCCCCCGCCCCCCTCTACCGCAACAGCACGGTTTCCCTCCTGTTCTGTCAGACTGACAGGCTGCTGAGGACTCTGAGAGGATTATTAACTACACACACGCACACGCACACAGAGAGGGGTGGGCTGTCGCAGGCAAACCCACCGGCTGGAAGCAATTATGGTGTATGCGCATGATGTCATGTACGTGCGTGTAGCTGCACATGCATTCTAGAGACTGGGGGTTAAGTATGCATGTTTCCAACCATCTTACTTTGTTTTTTAATGCATTTAACATTTGTAGGACGGCAGTAGTTCACAAGATAGAGCGAGCGGTTGTCTGGCAACCGGAAGGTTGCTGGTTCGATCCCCGGGTCCCCCCTTGCTAAGACACCGGACCCCAAATGCTCCCGACAAGCTGATTGTTGCCTTTCGTGGTTGAGACCACCGTCTGTGTATGAATGTGTGTATGACATTTCCATTTCCATTTAGGGCATTTGGCAGACGCTTTTATCCAAAGCGACTTACAAAAAGTAACACGTTTGTCGAAAGAGGGAGACAACAATATATTGCTGATGGTACAGTACAATTAGAACAGAACAAGTTACAAGCATTCCTGGTTGCCAGGCCACCCCTGACTGGGTGAATGTGAGGCAATGTAAAGCGCTTTGGATAAAAGCGCTATATAAATGCAATCCAACATTTGGAACTGCTTCTTGAGCAGATCGTATGTTGTACATTGTACTGTCTCCCCTCGGTTAAGAGTTTAGTTCATAGTTTCCTTCCACCTGCACCCATATGTTGCTGTTTAGCAACACACAGCGGTCTTTATCTCACTCACACTGTCTACATAACAAACAACTGGACTGGCTCTGTCCAAGTCTGTCTGTGTGAATGACTTCAGTTTAGTGGGCTGTTAGCAGTAGCCTAGCTGGTCATCCATTTGCATTGAAATGTGCAGCCCTACTAGCATTCTAACCTAAGCCCAGCACCTACCCAACCTAGTCCTCAACTTTAAACCCTTCTACACCGCACTTGCTGTAATTTAGTAATCTGTTAGCCAGCTTTACTTGGCCTAGCTGGTCCATTTGCAATTTAGCTGTACAGCCCTACTAGCATTGCAACCTGTGTTCTTATACACCTCGCTATTAATTCTGTTTAGTCATGTTAGCCATAGGGTAGCCTAGCCCACCATTTCCATTTTGCATTGAGATGCACAATGCTACTTGCATTTTTAGCCTTCAATATTATACCCTTTTACCCTTCAGTGTTTAATTCATGGGTTGTGGTGTGATGTTGAGGGATTGTGGCTGTGCTCTGAAGCAGTAGGCTCAGGATGGAGAGGCCAAGGAACTGTCTCCTTCTGTATGGTCTCTGGTCTTCTGGTCCTCCTAGAGACCACCAACCATGCCCCTCAAACAGTTGCTTTCTGGGGGCAGGGAAGTAGTAACCCCCCATCTATCTCTCGCACATACGCTTACACTTTCTATGAGCTGTGTTTTAAGAGCACATGACTTGGTCTCGCCCTTCTCTATCCTCGACCTTGTTTCTTTGCCCTCTTTGTGTGTGCACTGTAATGTTAATTAGGTGATAGAGGTGTGGGGTGTTAATAAGAACCCACAATACACCCCCCTCCCTTCCCCTTAATCTCATTCACTGTGTTTACTGGGCAAACGGTAGATGAAATTAGGTGTGCTAATGGGATTAGCATAGTTTGCTGTCTCTTCATTGGGATTACAGCATGGTTGTGGGGCTAGCTGTTAGCTACTGCTGTTGTCATGCAGAAATGCCCAGCAGAAGAATACGGTGTGTGTGTGTGTGTGTGTGTGTGTGTGTGTGTGTGGCTTGATTGTATGAGAATAATAAGGGTGTGTGTCTTGATAGTTTGAGAATAACAATGTACCTGTTTGACATTTGAACAGGGATACCTTGAACCTCCCATCAAGAAGCCTTCTCCTTGTTAATTAAAGGACTATTAGTGACTTTTCATTCGTGAAGGAGGCTTTAAACAGCAGGGTGGTTATGGAATACATTTACATTTACATTTAGAGCATTTGGCAGACGCTTTTATCCAAAGCGACTTACAAAAAGTAACACATTTGTCGAAAAGTAACACATTTGTCGAAAGGAATACAATGATCTAATTGGCTTCTAGAATTCTCTATTGTGTTCTATGATCGCCTGACTGCGTCATTAAAGATTGGCCTATTTGCTAGTGTGTCAGAAACTTGGACTTTCACTCTGGCAAACGGGTCAGATCTGTAGCTTGGACAGAACAAACAAGTCAAGATTGTTGCCTGCCGCTTCCAATTCATTGAATGACCTGTTTATAGTAAACTAATGCATGAGGCCAGTCAGCCATTACTGATCAATGATTTACCGGTTGGCACATGTGGCATCTCTTAGCAATCAGACTGAAGAAATCCCCCATAATCTTAAAGTATTTTAAAGCCCCTTGTATATTTGGCCTTGTGGAATGAGACCGTCTAGAAGTATAACAGTAGTAATATGTTCTATGTGATGATGGTGTGCATCGTTAATGCCAGTGTTTGCTATGTCAGGCACCAGACAATGAGGAGGGGAAGAAATATGGAACAGTGTAAACTAGTACTTCAGACACACAGTTGTAATTATGTAGTCTTTTTGAGGATTTACTATTGACTCTGGTCACAATCTGAGGAGAGGAATGGTTTTTCTCAGTGTTGTACCAAGTGGTGTGTCTTTCGAGGACAGAAGTGTTTACTGCGTGCCCTCTTGTGGGGCCCGGTGGATGGCTCGTCCAAATTGGAGTTTTAGTCACTGGTGGAAAAAAATTCTAGGCATTTTTAAATGGATTCAGTGGATCCATTTTTGGGGGTCTGAAAGTTAGTAGCTAGAAGCTACTAACTTTCAGATTGTTCATTTTCCACACTTGTCTAATCACATCAAAGTCATTGAGAAGGGAATGTAATCCGATTTATTTTTTCCAAGATGACTGTTAGCCTCTCTGTCTGTATTGGTTCAATGCCTTGCTCACAGGCTTTTCGTCTAACCCTCTCCCTCCTCTGTGGTGCCCCAGCAGGTGAGGGAGACGGAGACATGGATGCCCATGAACACCACCGTGACGACACACCCTGACGACCTGGGGTCGTCCGGAGACTTGCCCAACGGCTCCGACTTTGGCTTCGTGGACGACAAGTTCATTGCCGTTGATGACGACGATGAAGATGATACGATGTACGATGACGAAGATGAGGTGGATTCAGAGTTCTCTGGATCTGGTGCTGGAGGTCAGTACCAAGATGTTTTCGGCTCATCTTTATTTGTACTGTAACATATTTAAAAAATGTATTGCGAGTCTAAATACCCCTCAACACTAGACCACACGTTTGATTTGACCTTGTTTGATTTCATTGGGGTAGTAATGGTGAAATCAGTTCATGTAATGGTGTTTTCCTGGTACTGTGCTGACTACCCTGTCCACACGACTTAATTTAACGTTCGTCTTCCCTCCACAGTCTCCACCAGACGAGACCATGCCAACACGCCAGCCATGGTGAGAAACCAATCCAAGTGTTTTCTTCCACTACTCTTTGATTATCCTTGTTGAGTGGTCTCTAGAGTCATACTTCTGTGTACATGCTGCTGGGACACGTGGTGATAGATGTTGGGTTGATCACAAATTAAGCCACCCTTTAATACGCGTTGGGATTTATTATAAAGTGCTTTTCGTCCAACAGCCCGCCTTCTAATGTCTTTGCTCCTCCTCTCCTCAGCCTGACGTGAACGACAACAAGATCCCCGAGCTGGACAGGCCGGTGAAGCCCACGGTGGATGAGGTGGACCTGGTGCAGAGGAGCAACGAGATCCCCCTGTTACACAACGGGGTGCCCTCCACTGGCGAGGAGCAGCCCTCCAATGTTCTCATGTCCCACGCCAGCGACGAGAGCATCTTCAACAAGACCGAGGTCCTCGCAGGTCAGTAGAGTACCATCATCATCGCCACCAACGCGGTCGGTTGGCCGTTGAAATGTCGGGGAAAATTTCCCCCTCCCCCTCCGCCCTAGTGGTGACATTTTGTCGTGGCATCAAAAACTCACATTTATGTATCTTTCATAGGATGGCTGCATTTCAAAGCATAAACGGATTAAAAACGATCAGTGTTCATGGCTGTATCACGTTTCAACAACGTGCGCTGACCTCTTCGTCGTCTTGTCGTTCCAGCTCTGATCGCAGGCGGCGCTGTGGGCCTGATGTTCGCCGTCCTTCTCATCCTGCTGCTCATCTACCGCATGAAGAAGAAGGACGAGGGAAGCTACGACCTGGGCAAGAAGCCCATCTACAAGAAGGCCCCCACCACAGAGATCTACGCATAGTCCCGACCCCTGTGACCTCACCTTTTTAACCCTGATTTAAAAACCCCCGGATATGGACCCAACCCCCCAACCTCACTCAGTGCCTGACAACACCACTCTCACCTCCTCTTTCCGCTGGGCCTCAAAGCCGGGCCGACCCAATGACATTCAGTAGCAACCAATCTGGGAGCGAAACCCCATTCAACAGAGCATTGACTGACTCCGCCTCCTCCTCGATATTCAATAAATCTATTGGTGCTCTTCTATCCAATCAGAGGCTTTGTTTTTAGACTGTTTTCTTCGTTTTTGGTCATTTCTTTAGTTTTTTGAAGAGGCAGGAGAAGAAGCAAAAGGAGAACCATTTCAGTGCAGTGCGGTACGAGACAACCTCTTTGATTAGATTTAACATTTGTAGAGTTTTTTTTTTTTTTTTTGGTTTCTCCTCCCCATGTAAATAGCAACTACAACTTTATTGACAATTGGGGACTTTGTAAAGAGAGGTCTAAGTCTTCTTTTGCTTTCTCTCCCTCTCTTTCTTAACCCCGGCCCTCCGTTTTGTAACACTAACACTGTGCAATGCCATGCTCTCATCGCGGTACACGTTCACGCTCCACTTATTTATTTTCCTTCTCCTTTTACCTCCTCCAGCTCCTCATTGGTCGACTCGTCAACCAATGAGGAGTCTGTTTTTTTTTTATTGACTTTTGTTCTGGTATTTCAGAGCTCCACTTTTACTGTAGTTAATTAGTTGGTTTTTTTTAATTATTTGTCATGTCTTCGTGTCCTCAACGTCATGCAGAGATGACGAGAACTGTTTTATTTTATTTCTTTTCTAAATAAAAGATTCCTTTTATGTTTGGGAAGAAATGTCACCACGCGTTGTCAGAAGGTACTTTCCATGTTGATCAGAAACCATTGCGGTCTGCGTGTGGCGCTTCCTTTCTGTACCGAGGTCAACCACAAGACCTGCCTTATGATCAGACTAAACACAGCTGTCAGCCTGAAACTATGTAGACCTGGGGTAAATGGTTACAGCTACTTTTTAAATAATTTGTTCGTTTTGGCATTCATCAGGCATCAGGTTCACCCACACAGAAAAACTGGAGATTAATGCTCAAGTTGGATGTTACTGAAAAGAAAAATTATATATATTGCGCTTTATAAAGCTTTTTATAACCGATACTCTGGCACCAACAATTATTACAAACATTGAAATCCCAGGATGTAGCAAACATCGACAGAAAGAAAACTACTCCTGCTTGTGTACTGGTTTGTAGTACTTGACAGGCCTGGGAGAGCAGTCGGTAGTATAATTATTGCCCCCTCTCCAGTGTTGGTTTGGCTGACTTGGACTCGGATCATCGAGTTCTGGCGGACACACCCTGCATTCCAGACACAAATGCTCACAAACCCGTGTGTGAGAGAGAGCTACAAGTTGACAACAGCATGGGTTTTTAGCAGTTGACCCTCTGAAAGATAATATTTCCTGCTCATCTTGGTCCATGTGTGACCCTAACAGGTGTAACCACCTCTGGCTCCTGCCACAGCCACAACAAGACGGCTGGAAATAGTTCGGGCTCGACAGTTGGCCGTTTATTCTTAGGAAATCTTTGCCGTTTTTAAGCGATTCCGTGGTACTTTTATCTCTCCGTACGAAGTTGTCAAATAAGCTAGATTCTCGAGCTATTTTTTAATTTTTTTTCTGTTCTGTATTTTGTGAGTTTTCGTTCAGTAAGCATCAAAGTGGGGTTTTATTGCTACCCTCTTCCTCAGATTAACAAACACACTGTATTTATAAAGTTCTGGTTCCAACAGACACACACGGGTCTAGTAAGGGTCTGTACATAGTTCGTATTACATGTTGGTACGTCGTCATTTCCTCATACACAACGCAATATACACAACGTAAATCCTACCAAATATTTAAATGCCAAATTATTTTTCTTGTTTTGTCTTTTTAATTTGTATTGCTTCTTCTACTGCTACTTTTTAATGTTTAAATTCTGGTTGTGATTATACTGTAAGTGCTTGGAATTAAACTTGGCTCTTTCAATGAGGGCTGAGTTGTTTTATTTTCGATACTACCGATGCATATAACTAACTCTAATTCTCTTTCTCCGTTGGTTGGTTTTTATTTAATGAGTTGACCAACATTTTTTTTTTTTTTAATAATTTAACTGTCAAAATATTGTATTGCCTTCTTTCCCTTCCCTCTTCCTTGTTAAGCTGTTGTATATGTGATTTTAAAAGGTTTATACACACTAGGTGGAGATTTTCAAAAGCAAATAGTTGTAAGACAGTTTTTTAAGAGTTTCTATTATCTTTTAGACTTTTTGTTTTGAAGCGCTATGTATTTATGTGTTTTTTATTGTAGAAGAAGGATTTCTAATGTGGTCGGTGTTTATTGCTTGATCTTTTTAAGGGATGTTGTACCGACGAGTTGGCCTCAAGAGATTTGGTTGCAGATTAACAGTTGGAAACAAAAGCTTCATTAACCATATCACTGTTTGTGCTTCTCAGTAGTGCAACTGCTAGGGTTAACATCACTTAGCTAGCTAAGTTTGTGTTAGCTAGCTAGCTAAGCATATGCATAAGCATAAGCATCTAGCATATGCTAGACTGGAGGTTGTTAAAACGCGTTCTGTTTCAATAATGTTGGGGTCAGACTTCCTCCAATACGTTCTTCGCAAAGAGGGTTGAATTGTAATTGGAGAAACGCTCCAGTCCTAAATACTACGATCATTACATTGTGTATTGAACGGTACACAGGACACCTTGCTTTAATCGGAAACCAGTCAACCCCAGAAAAGTCAGAGAACCCTTACCAAATAAATGCCACGATTAGCCTCTCGTTAAATATCTGTCCACCTGAAACCAGACTCCTCAGTGGAGACTTCTAGATACTTCTGATTAATACCCAGAAACCCCAAACATTTCAAATGTTAATCTGTTCCCAGCTCTGGTCACTTTGGCACAGGAGAGATGCTTTCTGCTGCATGAAATGTCATGGAACACCACATGGGAAGCACCAGAGGAGTGCACAAGCCAATGAATCATTGGTTTTTGCATGCCGTTCTTGGTTTATTATTTGAAATAAAGCTATTTTTATGCACAATTAAGTTTTGTTTAATTCTTTTTACAACCATCCAAAAAAAAAATCTCAGCTATATATCAATCTACCGCCAGCCCCGTTGACAGAGATGAATCCATAATAACTGGACTTACAGAAATATCCTAAAAATGTGTGTCATGCCTCGTGCCAATCTTCTGGTCACCCAGCACCATTTCATGCTGGCTGGAACTACATGTATTAGCTATAAAACAAGCTGAAGCCATTGGTCCACAGAAAAGAACAGTATATCTCGCATCCTTCCTAGATATGACACATGGGTTAGGGTTAGGGTTAGGGTTAGGACACTCTGAATGGGCGTTAGTTGGTCTGAAGTCGTGTGACACCCCTGAGTCCTGTTCTTATGACGGAGGTGTGGAGCTCCAGTTTCACCAGATCCCTCTCAACCTGTTACTGACCTCTGTTACTGACCTGACGCAGATAAACACACACATGGAGGGCGAGATCATAACCGAGAGCCGTGTATGTGTGTGTGCGCAGACAAGCTGCTGCATGTGCCTTAGGACAAACAAAAACACCTACAGGTACAGAGAAATTATCTTTACATCTATATCTCACTCTCTCCCTGCTCATAACCATAATAATCCTGTCCATGTGTGTGTGTGTGTGTGTGTGTTGCTCAGGTACATCTGTTAAGGCCTGACGTCTTAAGTGTGCACTTAAAGACGCACACACACACACTCACACACACACTGACAACAACGTGAAAAGTCAGGAAGACTAGAAACATTTACAGGAATTTTCAAAACATTCCTCTCTATCAGATGCTCTGGTTTGAAATTAAACTTTCAATATTGTCAATCAATATGTCTCTAAATATACACATACACACAACATTTTAAATACTATGCCTCTTCTCTTCTCATCTCTCTGTTACCAACAGACAGGCCCATGCGTGTCGTCTCCCAGCAACGCCTGACCCTCCTGGTGTTTCCATCATCGCTATGGAGGCACGACCTTTTAGTGTGTGATAACATCGCCGCCCTCGGCCGTTCACTGGGAAGATTTGAATATTTGAAACGAACTTAGAGGTTCACTACTTTAGGCTGTTTTTACACAGATATTGGATGTTGTTTACCAGCAGGTAGGGGTTGGACAGTACAGAGACTGGTCATTAAGGAGCAGGTAGGGGTTAGACAGTGAATACAGAGACAGGTCATTAAGGAGCAGGTAGGGGTTAAACAGTACAGAGACAGATAATTAAGGAGCAGGTAGGGGTTAGACAGTGAATACAGAGACAGGTCATTAAGGAGCTGGTAGGGGTTAGACAGTGAATACAGAGACAGGTCATTAAGGAGCAGGTAGGGGTTAGACAGTGAATAC
>OMKP01008266.1:1764-14189 GCA_900302375.1 Bathygadus melanobranchus
GGGGGGCACCAACAAAAGATGGCCCACATCTCCTTGTTGAATGAATGGGAACACCCGGAAAAATCACTGTTATGAATGAGAAGTAATAATCACTGATGCCATCAGGAAACTGTCAAATTATATGAATAGTAATGTTATAATACATTTACATTTAGGGCATTTGGCAGACGCGTTTATCCAAAGCGACTTACAAAAAGTACATTTGTCGAAAGAGGGAGACAATATATCGCTGATGGTACAGTACAATTATAATAGAACAAGTTTCAAGCATTCCTGATAGCCAGGTCAATTGAACAAGTTACAAGCTTACAATTGCTAGGTTGACCCCTTACTGTACAACCAGCAGGTAGCCAGGATAAGATGCTACACAAAGCTAAGTACTACTTCAAGTGTCGGGACACACCAGCATACATATAATAATTCCATACTTGGTCTGAAATGTGTAAATAAACATATAAGTGGAGGATACAACATCTGCCATCATTAGTAAATGAATATAAAAAAAATACTTTAGTGCTTTATTTATTTACAAACTAGAGTCAAACTGAAAAGATGTGCCAAATATAGACCTTATGATGAACTCTGGGCTTGGCTATGCCCGGTACATTAAGGGGACACTATGGCCCGCATAACGGGAATCCACTGACCCGTTAATAAAGCAGGGGGGTGGGGGGCGGGGGCGCGGTATATGAACTCATTAGACTGGACAAACACATGATACCTAATGACCGATGTGTACAACGGTGCAGACGGGGCGGTGTCCAAATAGTCGGGGGGAAAGGGGGGGACTACCAGAATAATCCGTGTGTTGCTTCACGGTGAATCAACGGTGGACATCGGAAACTCGACGCGACTGAGAATGCTGGAGAAAGAGGAGCAGCAGCGGCTGGCGGCTCTGATCAGCCGGTGGAACAACAGCCGGCCGGACCTGTTTGAGATGAGCCAACCTGACGCGGTGAGTGACCTTTACTTGTGGACAGAAATACACTGAATCTGGAGCGACTGTAGTTAAAGTGGGCCTAAAGTAACATGTCTGAAAAGGAAAAGTGAACGCTTCAACTTATTTAGGACTCACATAGGCTACGTTGGGGGAATACTTGCAATGATGACATGAGTTTTAATCACGACGACTTTTAAGACATTTCCACCACTAATATTGCTAGACTTATCAAAGGGACTCAACAAACATAACGGGTTAACATGATTTTTGACCAACCAACACAGACAACTCTAATATTATATTTAATTTGGATTGTGCACTAGAATCAAGAGTTTTATGGCGTGGTGCGCTTCTACCTCGAGGACGGCGCCGGGGGCGACGTCTCCACCAAGTGTGTGCGCGTCAGCAGCCGCGCCACCGCCCGGGACGTCATCCAGACGCTTTCGGAGAAGTTCAGACCGGACATGAAAATGCTGAGCGCGTCCTTCTGCCTGCATGAGGTTCACACGCGTGAACGGGAAGGTGAAGGCATTTTAGGATGATGGTGTATGGGTTCATGCAAACCGCCTATTGTATGCTCAGGATGTTGTGTATCTGGCATTCATTTGGGGTCAATTTCCTTTTCCTCTGGTTTCTATTTACTGTTGATGATCTTGTTAACAGACTCGGATTTTGAGATGTAAGTTTTACCAAACAGTTTTACACTCTACTACTCATGCAGAGACGGCCCCCTATATGTTAACGTTGTGATGACATTTCCCCACCTGGTGAACCAGAGCGTAGACTGGACCTGCAGGAGAAACCTCTGCTGGTCCAGCTGAACTGGACCTCAGACAAGAGAGACGGACGCTTCGTCCTCAGGAGAGATAAACATAGCCTGGAGGTGTCTGGGGTCAATAAAGTATGATTTTATATTTTCTTATGTATACTTATTCTTTGGCTAATATAATATAGTATAATATAATATAATTATATAAATATATATTATATTCATTTTACAATCTGTAGTCTAATATAATCTGATCTGTTCTAGTCTGGACCATTCTATTATATTCTAGGTGCACAAATGGAATAATTGGCTTTTAATTGATTCTATTTAATCAGTCTCTAGAGTTATTAGCTTGTTAAAGGGCCCCTATTTCACCACCAGGTGTGAGTGTGATTATGCATTACAAGCAGTTTCAAAATTGTCACGTGACTACCCCCTAGTGACCTCCCACGTGGGAGTGTCCACCCAGATGTATGATGGTTAGATCAGCCTATGAGAATTTTAGAAAAAATTGGGGGCACACTGGGTCAAACTTAGTGTTTGTGCCTGTGTGTGTGTGTCTCCACAGACAAACCGTATCGAACAGAAGGAAAAAGGAGGAGTGATCAAACATTTTAAGAGAAAGGAGAAGAACCATAACAGAAAAGAAGAGGTTGACAATGGGTAAGATGTTCCCTCGAACCCCCTGACATATGTAGTATGGTAGCATATGTAGTATAACATGTAGAGGGAGTCATCCAATGCCAACCAATCAGAGGTTATGAATACAGTAGCATATGTAGTATAACATGTAGAGGGAGTCATCTAATGCCAACCAATCAGAGGTTATGAATACAGTAGCATATGTAGTATTACATGTAGAGGGAGTCATCTAATGCAAACCAATCAGAGGTTATGAATACAGTAGTATAACATGTAGAGGGAGTCATCTAATGCAAACCAATATTCTCCTTTGAACTGAAGCCAAGTCAAGGTGAAACTAGTCCCATGCCATGTCAGGGTTGACTCTTGATTTGTGATTAGACACACCTGTGCATCAATTAGGTTTCCCATTTAAGCCCTGCCCTGTCATTGGGTCATTGGGTCAGAGCGTAGTCTACAGTTGACTATAGCACATGCGACCAGCTTGCTAACGCAGCAGTGTGTTCTCCTGGTTTTTTTATGCTGGCTTCGAGTAAAGCTTACTGTTTTCTATGATTTATTTCATTCCAGTTTTGTAACTCTGTCCCCTGCCTATTGTTCTGCCTTTGGGCCTGTCTGTCGCTTTCGTTACATACCACTAATTTGTTAGGGATGTTTGTCAGTTAGCTGAAAAAATGAATCAACAAATCACATCAAATCACAGTGAAGAAACCCCACTTAACCCAACATACCACCTTCATTAAAACCAAAGATATCTAAATATGCCTTTGCATGTGAAAAAAGTTGTAAGTGTATTATGTTAAGTTACATTAAAATTAAAAACCTCAGTTGAAGTTGTTGGCTAGAGTCATGTTTTGTTTCAGTTGAGTTCAGTTGACAGTATGAACTGTCCCTAACCTGCTGTACATTCCCATGGCAACCACCACACAGGTCAACTGAGAACAACCAGAACTCCACCCAGCGGAGACAATCAGACCCTGGTCAGTAACAACAGTTTTTAAAGTTGCAGTGAACCGAAATTTTGTTTTGTTTAAATGTGGTAATATGTCTTCGACATAGTAGGGTAATCTATGCCACTTTGTCACTAAAATAAGGCCGTAGTTTAGAGAAATCCCTCCAGCCTAAAACATGTTTTTATTAAATCTGTTCGAATTTGAGCTGAAACAGGGCGTTCATTTCCACTTTAATAAATGACAAACAGTGACGATATCTCATGTACATCTACCACCTGTTCGATTTACTCAAGGATGTAATTTCTAAGTGTGTACATTGTTCATAATGAAAATACAAAAAAAGTTAAAGTAGGCCTACACATGGATCAAGTCTTGACATGCAGAGTTTATCTTTGAACCCAAGCAGCTGTAGGCCAGCACCTGAACCGCGTTGATCAACTTCGACTACCAGTTGAAATCCAGTTCTCTCATGGCTGTGAGTATGATCCAGTTTACATTCCTCATTGTAATTTACCGCACAAAATAAATACTTCATTGTCACAAGCCACTGAATTCCCTTTTGTAATAAACCATTTTCGCCCCCTGTGGGTGGTGTTTGGAACGGCAGGCGAGGAAGCCTTTATTTCTGCTGTCGTCAACTACACCAACAGTTCCACGGTGTACTTCAAGCTCTCGCCCGCGTATGCACTCTATGCAGCAGCCCGGTCGGCCCTGCGATGCACCGACACCGAGGGCTATGTCCCCAGAGAGAAGTCCCACACTGTCACCACCATCACAAACAAAATGGTGGCCATGACTGAGAAGGTCATCAAGGCGAGTCTATGAATGTTAATATTCTAAAGCTCTGCTACATTACGCTAATAGTGTTTTGAATTAATTGAGCTGCAGGTGGGAATCTTACTCAAGGATGCCTAGGTAAACTGAGAGGTGCGTGCGTGTGTGTGTGTGTGTGTGTGTGTGTGTATATAGAAGCAACAGAGCACGGCCCGGGCCCTCTCCTTCTGGCTGGCCAACACCTCAGAGCTGCTGAATTTCCTCCAGCAGGACAGGGACCTGGGACCCCTCACCCAGCAGCCCCAGCTGGAACTCTCTCACCTCGTTCATATGGCGTACAAGTATGAGACTGACTGATACAGACAGGCACACTGACTGACTGACTACTTGATGTTTAGATGTTGTAGCAGTGGACCCCCTGCTACACGCCACTGAAGTGGCTTCTCTGGGCTCCTCCAACCAACAGGACACAGCTCAATGTTGTGTAGAAACTGGTTTATTGCTTATTGTAAATCGCTTTGTATAAAAGTGTCTGCCAAATGCCCTAGATGTAAATGTTAGGCTGGTTTGTCCTGAGTGCCTTGATTGGCCGATGCACCACAGGTCTGCAGCCTCACAGCCAGGTGAGGCTAGTTAAACCAGCCATCAACCACACACACCTCACAGACGTGTTATCAGTATTTTCTTCTATCTATAGTTCCAAGAGTGGAATACATTTCACAATCTGTAAGTTAGTCTACTGTTACTTCAAAGTATAAGCACACAAGCCAACATTAGTAAAAAAAAAAAACATTGGTCCATTTTGATGTGCTTTTATTCTGAAAGGTATCTGATACAGTGTCTTCAGAACGAACTTCGTAAACACCTGCCGACGTTCTTCTTCGACCCTGAACAACATGGCACCCTGCCGGCTGGCATCGGTAAACCTTCATCACCAAACCAAAACGCATGACAAATATAAACCAATAAACACCCTGTTTAATATACTGTAACTGGCTGAAGTACCTATTATTAAATAATAATAATAATAATAATACTCGATACAGTGTAGTACTATTCCATTTTAATGGTCTTTTATATATCTTGTTTTATAGCATTTTCTCATCTGTTCTTCTGTGGTTTGGTCTGGTCTGATCCTCTCTGGTATCTTCTGTGGTTTTGTCTAGTCTGATCCTCTCTGGTATCTTCTGTGGTTTGGTCTGGTCTGATCCTCTCTGGTATCTTCTCTGCTCTTGTCTTGCCTGTTCTGGTTTGCTCTGGTTTGATCTGGTCTGACCTTGTATCTTATCTTGTCCCCAACCCAGAGATGGTTCTGAACACCTTGATGAATAGCATGGCTTTGCTGAGGTGCTGCCGGGTCAACCCGGCTCTCACCATCCAGCTCTTCTCTCAGCTCTTCCACTACACCAGCGCCTGGCTCTTCAACCAGCTGCTGGGGCCCCAGGCGGGGCCCCTGGGGCTGCGTTCCCACTACTGGGGCGCCGCCCTCCGCCAGAGGCTCAGCGCCATTGAGGGCTGGGCAGAGAGGCAGGGCCTGGAGCTGGCCGCAGACTGCCACCTGGGACACATCGTCCAGGTCAGATCTGAAAATGATCTTTTGGCACATTAATTAATTTAAAGATAAGTATATAAAATGGGTGGGTGTGTTTCTAGGCAACGGTGCTGCTCACCATGAACAAGTACTCCACCCAGGACGTGGAGGCGGTCCAGAAGACCTGCTTCAAGCTGAACTCCCTGCAGCTGCACACCCTGCTGAGCGGTTACCTGTACGCCCCTAGCGAGCCCCGCATCCCCCAGGTATACACCTGTACACCTGCCAGAAGCTTCTTCCAACTCCTACTTCAGAGTGTGGTCCTAACCATCTCCTGAATATGCATCATGATGTCTGTACTGTAGACAGGATTTTTATCATAACTGGAACATCTCGAATGAACCATAGACAGAGAGGAATGCAAAACAGAAAACATACAAAGTATGGCATGCCAGAGGAAACGAGGGCATAAAGTTTGACTGATGTCCAATGACTCAGGCTTTCAATAACACACTGTTAACAACAAAACCATTTCCCCTGTTACTCCAGGCTTTGATTGACAGCGTTGTCACGGCAGCAAAGCGCTCGGCGGACCCCCTGGTTGCCAGCGAGGGGCGGAGCCTGGAGCGAGAGGAGAGCCTGGAGCTCCACCTCCCCTTCCTGCTCCCTGACGGAGGCTACTCATGTGACACGATGGGCGGGATTCCACCCGGCTTCACCGAATTCTTGGAACCAATTTGCCACAAAGGTAAATGGAATCCAGAATAGGAGCGTTCACACTCGGAAGTCAACACAGTTTGTGTTTCAGTCAATTGAAAATTGTTTAATTGTTCTTTGTTAGCCAATGTTAGACAAGTGCCGATGGACATTTGCTCCAACGACATTGTAGACCTCTTTAAGATAAGGTTTGACAGGAATTGTCAAATACAGAATTGCCTTGCCTTTACAGAATTGCCCAAAAATAAAAGTAAATAAGTATTTATATGACTTCCACGCTCCCCCCTTATTGTTTCAGTGTTTTTGTAGTTTTTACTTGTCCTCTCCTGTCCAATGTTCAATGTCTGCACCTCAACCAAGTCAAGTTCCTCCTATGTGTCATCACATTGCCACAGTGTACAGTGTAGTGATTGTGCTTGGTGGGGTTTGTGTGCTGGGCTTCCCCAGATCTCTGTAAGCTGACACCCAGAGCCAACTGTCCTGGTGGAAGCTGGAGCGTGTTCTTCAGTGACACCAACACCCAAACCGCCAGCCATCTCCCAGTAAACTAAGAGTCACTCTGACACGAGACTAGACTGAATCCATATTCAGCCCAAAGCATTCGAATTTCACATCATATCTGTAGAATGATACAAACAAGAACTAGCATCAGATTGTTGTAATGGAGCAAAACACATTTGTATTCAGCACTTGATTCACAGCCTGCGATGGTTGGATTCAGTCTAGTCTGGTGTGCTGTCCACGCAGTAATACGTTCTCTCTATGTAATAGCAAGTGGCTCATAGAGAGCCAGAGGTGGTCGCCATCACCTTGAGGAAACCCCTGAACAGCGGGATGGGAGTGAGCATCGTGGCCGCCAGGGTAGATCCACATGTGTTTGTTACTGCCTTGTACTGTACTGTTTTAATAATACAGTAAGGCATATTCTTTATATTATTTTATATTTATATTATATTATTATTAAGGTGTGTGTAAAATCATTTCACACCGCGACAGGGATCAGGACAAGCTCACCTCGGGATTTACATCAAATCCATTGTCAAGGGAGGACCCGCTGAAATGGTGAGCATTTCAAACGATACTCTCAGGTTGGCTGTACCATCTTCTCCAATTACATGTAACCGTAGTGCAAGTGGACCAACTGAAGGTTGGCCGGCCATCTTTTGTGACCTCTGTGTACCGCTGACCCTTAACCTCTGACCCCATCAGGACGGGATGTTGTCGGTTGGAGACCAGTTGCTCAGTGTGGATGGCCGGAGTCTTGTGCGTGTGAATCAAGAGAGGTAGGAAGAGATGTGAATACAACACCGTACCATAAAATGTTACTGTATGGTGTTTTTTGTGAAGGAAGAGATAATTCCAGAAAAGCATTACAAATTAGGATGGAGAAAGTTGCCGTCTTTAACAATGTCAAAATATTTTGATTTTATCATTTGTGATCATGAAAGAAATTATTTTTATTTTTCTTTTTCTTAAATATTACAATTTTTGTTATTTGAGTTCTCTATGCTAGCCTCCATGGTGTGGATGTGAGTTCTTTAAGCTAACGAATGTGAGCTATGTGATGCTAACCTCCATGCTGTGTGGATGTGAGCTATGTGATGCTAACCTCCATGGTGTGTGGATGTGAGCTATGTGATGCTAACCTCCATGCTGTGTGGATGTGCGCTATGTGATGCTAACCTCCATGGTGTGTGGATGTGCGCTATGTGATGCTAACCTCCATGGTGTGTGGATGTGCGCTATGTGATGCTAACCTCCATGCTGTGTGGATGTGAGCTATGTGATACTAACCTCCATGCTGTGTGGATGTGAGCTATGTGATACTAACCTCCATACTGTGCGTATGCAGGGCAGCAACGATAATGATGCGGACGGGACCCGTGGTGATGCTACAAGTGGCCAAACAAGCAGCTAGCTGCCACGGTCTAGAGGCCCTGATCAAAAAGCCTGGCTCCGCCCCCAACGCAGGTGTCACACATAGAACATAGAATACAATAGAATTGGATTACATCTTGGCTTCATCTCAAAAGCACAATTAATTGCATTAGTTTAAAAACACTGCGTATGGAAAAGATTTATTCTGATTCCAACATTTCATCGTTTTTTGTTGGTGCGTATATCGCACCAGCCAATACCAATACAAGTATCAATGTGACCTATTAACACAGAGGTTCAGTTGGATAAGATTTGAATAGAACAAGTTTCAAGCACTCATGTTTGCTAGGTTAATAGAACATTATTAAACTGTCAAGCATAACACGTGTTTAACACCTGACTGATGAGACTTTGACAGTCTGTATCAGTGTTTGTTTTCTGGATTATTTCCTGATCCTTCATGAACCATTTTTGTTGCGTTGCCAAGGTGACAGTGGCCCGGGGGGGTGTACGCCCAGCCATAAATTCCCAGCGGGGTGCGGCATCCTGGGCCTCAGACCAGCGCAGCAGACCCAGCCTGCAGCCAGCAGTGTGCGGAGACAGCAGGCTCTGCAGAGGGACAGGCAACTCTACCGCTCAAACCCCAGCGTGCACCGTAGGGTGGACCTCTGTCCTAAAACACACCTTGGGAACACCGTAGAATAATGATGTCTCCCCTGCACACGTATTTCAAAACATGTGAATACTTGTGTGACTTATAAGTAGTTTGGAGTTTCATTAACTATCGAATGTCATTTGGTAACCGGAATAGGTTTGATCTACTGTTTGTATTTTTTGTCCTTCCTTCCTTCCCTTGTACCTCTGTCTTCCTCCCCTCCTTCCCTCCCGTCAGACTGTGTTCCTGAGGTGGAGGATCAGCCACCAGGCCCTGTAGTCGGAGGAGCTGCCGTCTCCACCCTCAACCTCTGCACTGAGGTGAGCAAGAGCAGCATGTTCAGGCTGCTTTATTTAATACTTGACTCGTTATATTCATGACATTCTGCAGTCGACCTTTGCCTTGTCGTGAGAATATCATTGTCCAGAAAGACCCCGTGGTATATTGTGATAATAAAACAACTTTTACAATCACACAAATAAAACAAATCCACATACACATTCATATGACATTTATCATATGACACGTTGATGTGTAACGTCACTATCGTACACTTCGTGTGAGCAACGTGTTTCTGTGATCAGAAATACGTTGGAGGAGAAATCGAAGAGATTTAATACATTCGCAGGCCTTACCCCTTTTACACATCGATCGACTTTACGGACGGCGTACGGATTGTTACGCCTCTGTTACTACCTCCTTCCACCTCGCCTTCTGTGAAGCCGCGACATTCCTGCAAACGGCTGTGCAAAAGGGGCTAATGACTGCTCTTGGTGACGGAGTGGAGGCAGGATAATGAAATGTTTAGGGGGTTCGACTCCCAGCAGAAAGGTCCCGGGTTCGATCCTCAATGTAGTTAGCCATTGTAGTTATGTTACATTGTACTTGGTAACTCTGTTGTCGTCACGCTGTAGTAACGCTGCTCTCTCCTAATCAGACGTTCCACAGGGAGTACCTGACCCTGCCGACCTCCAGACTCCTGGACCACAGATCCTCTGACCAGCCACAGCAGACGCTCAGGATCTCGCTGGGTCCGTACACCAGAACACAGAACTCCAACATGAGAACCTTCATGGTACGTTGAAGGAGCAGATTCAATGCAAATTAAAGTTGCTGTTATTACTTGTTATTATGTTAAGATGATGATGATTATGATGATTATGATGTCGATATATACTTGGCTGTCTTTCAGGAAATACGTAGGACAGACAGACGCAGGTTCATTCAGTGACGCTGCATTCTATCAAAGTGTCATGACTTATTCCTTATCCAATGAGTTCACACATTGTTCCTCTCTCTCAGCGTCAAGCTCTTTCTCAGGAGAACCTGTGTTTGGACCCGCAGCCGGCCGAACCCACCCAAAACCCCTACTCCTCCTTCCCTCCGACCCACAACCTCCTCTCGAAACCCCAGAATCCCATCAAACTCCAGAACCCAGAAGAGAACCAGGCTGTAAAAAGTGGAGCTGGCATTTGGAGAACTCCTCCCTCGCAGGTCTCCAGACCACCGCTGTCCATCCAGCCGACCCGGATCGACATCCCGATAGTGAGACACGACATCCGGCCGAGACCACTCCTCTCCACCTTCCAGCACCGCTCCACCCGGTCGGCCCAGAGTGGCAAACACAACGGTCCACTGCCTGCCACTCAACTCCGAGGTCTTCCTGTTCACCACCGCCCTGTTTCCTCCACCACCACAACAAAGAGCGTACCTTCACTGCCACCGCTGCAGCAGCACGCCGCACCTAGCCAATCACAACGCACCTCCTCCGCCTTCAGCCCACCCGCCACCAAACACGTCTCATTCCAGAATCCCCTCCTCCCCGGCCAGAACCCACCCCCGAGGGACGAGGAGAAGGTGACGTCATCGAGCGAGGGCCTCTCACCGGACCCCTGGCGCAGGGAGGAGCGGGAGCAGCTAGAGGAGCAGCGGAGGCAGAGGGAGCTGGA
Source organism: Bathygadus melanobranchus (assembly GCA_900302375.1). Classification (NCBI taxonomy): domain Eukaryota; kingdom Metazoa; phylum Chordata; class Actinopteri; order Gadiformes; family Macrouridae; genus Bathygadus; species Bathygadus melanobranchus. Next base: position 12,573 of record OMKP01008266.1, read on the forward strand.
GCTCCTGGAGCAGGAGGTGAAGGAGCTTGGGGCCAAGACATGCCGCTCCCCGGGGGAGAGTGAACGGCTGCACGGGCTCACGCTGGAGTGGCAGTTCCAGAGGAGGCTGCAGGAGCTGCAGCAGAATGGAGATGAGGAGGACGAGGACGAGGAGAAAGATGCCCAGGTGAACCCCCATCTTATGGAGAACAGACTTGGTGTGAATAAGTCATAGAGATTATCTATTGTTTTTTTGACGATGGAGTTCCCATACTGGTGAAATATTTTTTATTCTTATACTGGGGGAGCATGGTAGTCTGGTTAGGGTGTTTGACTCCAAATCGAAAGGTTCTGAGTTCAAACCCCTATGTCCACAGTCTTACATGTAGGCATGCAAGACCCCTAACCCCTACCTGCTCCTAAAGAAATGACACGTTGCTTTGCAAAGTTACTTGGTTAAAGGCGTCCTCTAAATGACTGGAGTAGCAGTATTACAATATATGTAAAGTACAGAGTATACTGTATGTATGTAGTTTATAATAGATTCTCATCCCACAGGACAAAAGACAGGTCAAGGAACATGAAACTACTAAACCGTCCGAAGCAGAAGGACAGAGGAAGATACCTGCAGGTTCGAGGGCATAAACAAAAGATTTATTTTCAATTGAAGAGCATTATTTGACATGCAGTCTCACAAAGTTTCATTATTTATGTCGTTGACAGATCAAACCTCAAGTGGGCTGGACCATGATGTGCTCCCAAAACAGTGAGTTGAGGATGTTGGTGTGTGTGAAGTTTAATATAATATCACTGTATAATCTACAACAATCTCGAGTAACACGTTTCTACACAAAATAAGAATGCATACAATTACATACACACACATACATGTGCTCTCACAGCCAGAATGTGATATTCTGCTCGTCACAGAAACTTGTCTTCGTCTCTCTCAAGACTAGGATCTCAAACCACTTCACCTCAGTGTGCAGTTGTTTTTGAGTGTTGTTTGATTTGTTTCAATGTGTTTATCTGTATTTAAAGGCACACAGTGTTTCTCTGTATCTCGGTATCATTGCAAATGAAACCTCAATGATCTTTCAAGGCTTGAATACAGGTTTGAAATGGAATATTTTTATTTTTTATTTTCCAGAACACAGGAAGCCTCGTTTCAGAGACCAGCCGCTCCTGAGAAACTCCCCTTTAAGGACCAACGCCAACGACTTTTCTCTCTGGGGTCAGATTTGCCAACAAAGGTCAAAGCCTTGTAAACAACAACACCAACCGAAAGGCATAAACATCTTCAACGGTCATTAAACCCAGAATAAAAACATACAGTGCACACAATCATGCACTGACAGAAAATGATTCATTATATGATTATTTGTAGTTTTATAGCTACAGAAATGCAAATATGTTAGATCTTGTCTGCTTCAAATCAAATGTCACTACATCACTTTAGGCCCCAGTAGAATGTAATGGGTATTTTATGTTTTATAAACTAAATGATTGAAAGTGATCACATAGTAAGCAGCAGCCCTATAACATGGCGTGGTAGGCCTATATGATATGTAGGGCAGAAAGAAAGTCGAAAACTGTCGTGGAAATGTCAACGTTTATTCTCACTGTTTTTTTTCTCTA